>JAGSMU010000458.1:10000-12500 GCA_029286865.1 Teinopalpus imperialis | reverse complement strand
GAATGTCAACGTGAAGAAATTCAAGCAAGCGCGGGTAAACGGCGGGAGTAACTATGACTCTCTGGCTTGGGTGCCATGGATTTTCGAAATAGCGCGATCATGCTCTATGCCCTAACGGGCGAAAATTTGTGTCTTCCCATAGCCCCGTTTGCCACTGCGTGGATGGAGGTAAAATTGCCAGCCGTTTTTGCACCATCCAATACGCGAACTAACAGGGCTAGCCAATGGGGATTTGTATGTCCGGAAGGTCTGCTGGACAATCGAAACCCAACTCCTGCCTGAGCCTGCTCGCGCAGCTGCCCACGACTGATACGGGAGGGGGACGCCTAAACTAGTATGCTCCGGTAGTGGCTGTTGCGGAGCTACGGTCTCGCTGGCACCTCCTAAGAACCGCGAGGCTAAGCGCAATTTCCACCGCTGTCACCTTCGGGTGGCGGCGGTCAGGCTTGTGACCAGGTTTGCCGGATTCGTCCGGTATGCGCAGCGTTCTCCATCGAACGTAACCTGGGCGTTGGTTCGGGGTGAGATTCCTCGAACAGCCCCACTGGGTGGACACTTGTGTTCGTTGAAGCCTAGTCGTTTTCTTCGGTTGGGGCCTTGCAAAACGACAGGCGTTCCCGGCAGCTGGGCTTGCTACTCAGCTGCCATTGGGTTTTACGAGCAACGGACCAAACCGTAAGGAATGGCCGCCCCGACCTCCCACAGGAGTCGGGGAGCTCGGTCCCAACTTCGGCCACTCTGCCCGGGGCTCAGGCTCTGGGTCGGGTCGGCTCTGAATGGACTTGTCCGGTGTGTGAGCGACAGTTCACCACCAAAACTGGGTTGGGGTCCACAAACGTCGGGCCCACCCCCAAGTAGCAAATGCGGAGGCAGCTCCTCAAATGGTGAAGCGCAGGTGGCGCGACGAGGAGTTGGCATTGATGGCGCGCACAGAGGCACAGTTAGTCGAAGAGACGGGTGCGTGCGGGAACGCCGATCTATTGGGACGCCTGTCGGGGTTCGAGCGGACCTTGAGGCTGTCAAGGGGAAAAGAGCTGCGCGGCGTACAAGGAGCTGGTACAAGCGTGCCGGCTCGAGATACAAAATTCCCGTAGCGCCAACACCCCTACCATACCTCGGATTGTTTCCGCACTGCCCGAATCGGAGACGGCTGTGTCTGCGGACCAGTCTCTGCCGACAAATCGGCCGCAACCTGTTGCCTGTGATCCGTCAAGCGTTGTGGGTGTCCCAGCAGACACATGTGCAGCTCAAATTGTCGCTGACCTCCTTGAGAGGGCAGCGGCGAGGAGAGCGCGACATGACCTGGGTGCCAGAAGCGCGAGGCGCCTCCGCATTCACTTTGAACAGACTCGGACCGACACCGCATTGGCCGGAATGTCGAGCCGCAAGCGGAGGAGGGTAGAGTACGCAAGGGTACAGGAACTCTTCCGGAAGTGTCGCAGTCGAGCAGCAGCCGAAGTAATAGACGGCGTCCACAGGCGCGTCCGGCACAACATCGACGAACTGGAAACCTACTGGCGACCAGTTCTAGAGAAAGTGTCCGACGCCCCAGGGCCTAGACTGGAGCCCTTCGCGCGTTACAACGCGAAGAGGTAGACGGGGGCGGGCGCGACTATTCCAGGTTGTGGATGCCTTTTACCTCGGAAGAGGTGAAGGCGTCCAGCTTCGACTGGCAGACGGCGCCAGGTCCGGACGGTATCCGCCCGGAGGATTGGCGCCAAGTTCCAGTAAGCCTTAAAGCGGAAATATTCAACTCTTTGGATGATCAGTGGCGAAATACCAGAGCCCCTGCGGCAATGCCGGACGATCTTCGTGCCGAAAGAGGACGATCCTGCTGGGCCGGGCGATTATCGGCCGATTTCGATCGCGTCGATACCGCTCAGGCACATGCACACAGTCCTGGCGAGAAGACTTCGATTGCTGCCCCCGATGCACGACAGCGCGGTTTCGTCCGCGCCGACGGCACGTTGGAGAATTCCGCCGTGCTGACGCTGTGCTGGGGAGTGCAGGAAGAAGTTAAGAGAGTGTCACGTGGCGGTCCTCGATTTCGCGAAGGCGTTCGACACAGTGTCTCACAAGGCACTTGTTGGGCTACTTCGCCTGGGGCTTCCCGGGCATTCTGTGATTACATCTGCCGACTGTTTGAGACGTCGACAACCACTTTGGTGGTCGACGGAAAGTCGAGCAAACCTGTTCACATGGGCCGAGGTGTTCGTCAGGGCGACCCGTTGTCGCCAATTCTGTTCAACATGGCGATGGACGTGATCCTTGCGTCCCTACCCAAGGAGGTAGGCTACAGGCTGGAATCGGAGCGAGTCTCAGCTCTAGCCTATGCCGATGACCTCGTCCTGCTCGCAGGCTCTAGGGTGGGGATGCAGGAGTCCATCAATCATGTGTTCGGAGTTGCGTCGTCGATGGGCCCTACGATCAACCACAAAAGAGCTCCGCCTTGTCGATGGTGCCTGACGGAAGCGCAAAAGGCACCACTACTTGACCGAGA
>JAGSMU010000458.1:0-5000 GCA_029286865.1 Teinopalpus imperialis | reverse complement strand
CGACCCAAGAAAACGTTTGTGTTAAACGTGTTGTAATAAAGTGAAGTATTTAAACAAAGTCTCGTTGTCGAACGTTCCCATGAATCGGACGCGAATGCTCCGTCCACAGTAAGTCTGGAAGAACGCGTAGCGAGTGGTGAGATATCCATTCTCTACCGTGAACAGACCGAATACGTATTCATGTAATATACGTCACCGGTGCGTCTGAGCGTTTTATTACGCTCGCGCATCGCGTTGCACGTGTCTCGCGCTGTGTGAGACGGTTCGCCTCGTTCACGCGCTTAACGTGCGAGCGGCAACGCCACACACCTAGTTTCGCACTTGGTGGTGGGTTGTTGACGCGCGCTCGTTGATGCGTGTACGTTCGAAGCGCACGTCTTTGTCAGCTCCCTGGTTGATCCTGCCAGTAGTTATATGCTTGTCTCAAAGATTAAGCCATGCATGTCTCAGTGCAAGCCGTATTAAGGCGATACCGCGAATGGCTCAATATATCAGTTTTGGTTCCTTAGATCTTACCTCGGTTACTTGGATAACTGTGGTAATTCTAGAGCTAATACATGCAATCAGAACTCTGACCAGTGATGGATGAGTGCTTTTATTAGATCAAAACCAATCGACGGAGGGCCTCGCGTCCGAAGTCGTTAATTTTGATGAATCTGATAACTTTGCCGATCGCACGGTCCTGCACCGGCGACGCATCTTTCAAATGTCTGCCTTATCAACTTTCGATGGTAGTTTCTGCGACTACCATGGTTGTCACGGGTAACGGGGAATCAGGGTTCGATTCCGGAGAGGAGCCTGAGAAACGGCTACCACATCCAAGGAAGGCAGCAGGCGCGCAATTACCCACTCCCGGCACGGGGAGGTAGTGACGAAAATAACGATACGGGACTCTTACGAGGCCTCGTAATCGGAATGAGTACACTTTAAATATTTTAACGAGGAACAATTGAGGGCAAGTCTGGTGCCAGCAGCCGCGGTAACTCCAGCCCAATAGCGTATACCAAAATTGTTGCGGTTAAAAAGCTCGTAGTTGCATTTGTGCGCCGCGTTGTCGGTGCACCGCATCCGCGGTGATACTGACACGTCTGCGGAGCATATCAGCCGGTGAGCCGTCGGTAAAACGACGGTTCAATATCAAAATCCTATCGCGGTGCTCTTCGTTGAGTGTCGAGATGGGCCGACAATTTTACTTTGAACAAATTAGAGTGCTCAAAGCGGGCTCAAAATGCTGCTTGAATATTTCGTGCATGGAATAATAGAATATGATCTCGGTTCTATTTTGTTGGTTTTCAGAACTCCGAGGTAATGATTAATAGGATAACTGGGGCATTCGTATTGCGACGTTAGAGGTGAAATTTTGGATCGTCGCAAGACGAACATCAGCGAAAGCATTTGCCAAAGGTGTTTTCATCAATCAAGAACGAAAGTTAGAGGTTCGAAGGCGATTAGATACCGCCCTAGTTCTAACCGTAAATATGTCATTCAGCGATCCGCCGACGTTACTACGATGGCTCGGCGGGCAGCTTCCGGAAACCAAAGATTTTGACCTGGGGAGTATGGTTGCAAAGCTGAAACTTAAAGGAATTGACGGAAGGGCACCACCAGGAGTGGAGCCTGCGGCTTAATTTGACTCAACACGGGAAATCTCACCAGGCCCGACACCGGAAGGATTGACAGATTAACAGCTCTTCTTGATTCGGTGGGTGGTGGTGCATGGCCGTTCTTAGTTGGTGGAGCGATTTGTCTGGTTAATTCCGGTAACGAACGAGACTCTAGCCTGTTAAATAGGCGTCGTCATTTAGGTGTGCGTGGCTTCGGTCACGCAACTCACTGGCGACGTATTAAAATTCTTCTTAGAGGGACCGGCGGCTTCGAGCCGCACGAGATTGAGCAATAACAGGTCTGTGATGCCCTTAGATGTCCTGGGCCGCACGCGCGCTACACTGAAGGAATCAGCATGTTCTCCTGGCCTAGAGGCCTGGCAACCCGTTGAAACTCCTTCGTGCTGGGGATTGGGGTTTGCAATTATCCCCATAAACGAGGAATTCCTAGTAAGCGCGAGTCATAAGCTCGCGTTGATTACGTCCCTGCCCTTTGTACACACCGCCCGTCGCTACTACCGATTGAATGATTTAGTGAGGTCTTCGACCGACACGCGGTGGCTTCACGGCCGTCGGCGTTGCTGGGAAGTTGACCAAACTTGATCATTTAGAGGAAGTAAAAGTCGTAACAAGGTTTCCGTAGGGGAACCTGCGGAAGGATCATTAACGTAATATAAATATGCGCGAACGCCGTTCGTACGTATATATTATATTTACAATATAAATAATCCGAATAAACGAAAGTTTAAACAATTGCGACGATAGTCCGCCGCCGCCGCCGTCGCTCCGTGAGCGCGCGCGATTGGCACGCGCACATATACGTGCGTGCGTTCTAACGTTAGCGTAAACATCGTCGACGAAACACCCAGACACCGACCTAGCTAATCGTGTACGGTGTAGTTCGATGATAGTGACGCGCGAGTCGTTAGTGCGCCGCGACGTATGTGTCGCGTGCTAAATCGCGCGCCGTCGGTTTGACGCGCGGCGCTCCGGACGGTCGAAGCGAGCGCCCACTGGGACACACCAAACGGAACGTTGACATGGTAAGAATCCGCGCCATCGAGTTTCGGTCCGTAAAAGAGTGCGCGCTATACAAAAGCGAAATCCAGCGGCTTAGAATGTTCACGGCGTTAACGCGAGCCATGTAAAATGGTAACCGCGTTGACGTCCGTAGTACCGTAATACCAACGGTCACATATACATTTCTAATGATATCATGTTCTTTTGGATTTTTCTTTCCGTTCGTTTTGTTTTTATACTTTTTTCTTTGTATGAAGAAATAAAAAGCAAAAACATAAACGAATATTACGAAGGATAACCTCTCACGAGGCATGGATGAGGATCTCTGCGCCTGCGGCGCGGTTGATCCGAAGATAGTACGACCTTTCAGGGCGGAAACCGGCGGGTAAAACCGTGTCTCCCGATCCTTCCGTACCCGTAAAGACAACAACATTATTTAAACGATTACCCTGACGGTGGATCACTTGGCTCGCGGGTCGATGAAGAACGCAGTTAACTGCGCGTCATAGTGTGAACTGCAGGACACATTTGAACATCGACATTTCGAACGCACATTGCGGTCCGTGGAAAATATCCAGGACCACTCCTGTCTGAGGGCCGGCTGTTAAAAATATTAACCACACTGTTCGTCTTACGTTGCTCGCGCGACGGTATCTCGAACAATTGACGGTTCCGTTGGACGGTACGATGGTATGTTAGCCTAACAGCGCATCGCGTATCTACCACGGTCCGTTTAAATATTTTGTATACGATAAACGATATCACGACTGTCGTGTTGGTCGGAGCGCACGCGCGTACGCGACGTTTCATGCTGAAAGCGTTACGCGAGCGGCGTCCCATCGACGCGCGACTCTTCGACGTAACAATCGATAGAGGGCATGCGCGATTCGATACGGTGACGTACCGTCTCGTTCCCGGCGGGTTTAACCGCCCACGGAGACGTTTAGGCGTGAACGTTGCGAGCGCGTTCGACGTTTCGACGATATACGACTAGTCGTCGTTTATGTTCGTATATATAATACAGTACGGGAGAGAGGGTTCGAGAGTGCGTTCGTGTGTATCGCTTACGCGCTTCGATCCTCACTCGCGATGAGTAGGCGGACTCGACGTCCGAAGAGGCGCCTCTACGACCGTTACGACGCCGTCGTCAGCCCCCCGCGGCGACGGCGTAAGGCGTCGTTCGGTCGTCGTAGCGCTGACGGATATCGTGTCTGCCTCGATTTTTATCGTTGGCCCCAGATCAGGAGGATCACCCGCCGAATTTAAGCATATTAGTAAGCGGAGGAAAAGAAACTAACAAGGATTTCCTTAGTAGCGGCGAGCGAACAGGAAAGAGCCCAGCACTGAATCCCGCGGTCGTATCGAACGCGGGAGATGTGGTGTTCGGGAGGTTCCGCTTTCTCGTCGTCGATACTCCTGTCCAAGTTCGTCTTGAACGGGGCCGTTTTCCCGCAGAGGGTGCCAGGCCCGTAGCGACGGAGGGCGGCGGCGAGAGGGACTCTCCTAAGAGTCGGGTTGTTTGAGAGTGCAGCCCTAAGTGGGTGGTAAACTCCATCTAAGGCTAAATATTACCGCGAGACCGATAGCGAACAAGTACCGTGAGGGAAAGTTGAAAAGAACTTTGAAGAGAGAGTTCAAGAGTACGTGAAACCGTTCAGGGGTAAACCTGCGAAACTCGAATGAACGAACGGAGAGATTCATCGTCACTCCGCGGCGTACGCGCTCACGCTCTGATGTAGTCCGTCCCTTAATCGGGTAGCGGTCTTCACGGGCCGGGCGCGTCGACGTCCGCGGACGGCGTGCACTTCTCTCAGTAATGCATCGCGACCCGTTCGACGTCGGCCTAAGCGCCGTCCGGTAGCCCAATTCGTTCCGTGTCAAAAGCGGACGGTTGACCGCGACGGTGGCCGACCGGCCGTCGGACGGTAGAAGACACGAATCGCGCACGCGCAACTTACATAAGCGCGTCCGGCCCGACGCAAGACAACGTCGTCATCGAGGTCCTGCCGTTGTGCGGACATCGGTGCGGCGCGTCTGTTGTCGCAGCCGTGCAGTCTCGACCGTGCGCGTCTCAGTCGGCGATGATTCAGTTTCGGCACTCGCAGGACCCGTCTTGAAACACGGACCAAGGAGTCTAGCATGTGTGCGAGTCATTGAGTTGTGTTAAAACTGAAAGGCGCAACGAAAGTGAAGGCGCGCTAGTCGCGCGCTCAGGAGGATGGAGCGTCGGTCTCGATCGACCTCTCGCACTCCCGAGGCGTCTCGTTTCCAATCCGTGAATGTAGGCGCGCTCTGAGCAGAGATGCTGGGACCCGAAAGATGGTGAACTATGCCTGGTCAGGTCGAAGTCAGGGGAAACCCTGATGGAGGACCGTA
>JAGSMU010000457.1:0-25976 GCA_029286865.1 Teinopalpus imperialis | reverse complement strand
GCGATTCTGACGGACAACGTCGTCATCGAGGTCCTGCCGTTGTGCGGACATCGGTGCGGCGCGTCTGTTGTCGCAGCCGTGCAGTCTCGACCGTGCGCGTCTCAGTCGGCGATGATTCAGTTTCGGCACTCGCAGGACCCGTCTTGAAACACGGACCAAGGAGTCTAGCATGTGTGCGAGTCATTGAGTTGTGTTAAAACCGAAAGGCGCAACGAAAGTGAAGGCGCGCCAGTCGCGCGCTCAGGGAGGATGGAGCGTCGGTCTCGATCGACCTCTCGCACTCCCGAGGCGTCTCGTTTCCAATCCGTGAATGTAGGCGCGCTCTGAGCAGAGATGCTGGGACCCGAAAGATGGTGAACTATGCCTGGTCAGGGTCGAAGTCAGGGGAAACCCTGATGGAGGACCGTAGCGATTCTGACGTGCAACCGATCGTGGCATTTCCCCACGAAAAAAAAAGGTTAGTTAGGTTAAAGTTACGTCAGAAAACCTCCTCGAGTGCTGCCTGGTCGTTGAATTTCCCTTGATACTATTGTATCTGGGAAAGGCAACGCCGGGACGGTGCAATCTTGGCGCTGGTGATGACACGTTGTTAAGCAGTGGCGAATGTTCTGACAGGGGATAGCTGCCTATGTGTCCCTCTGATAAGCGGAGGGCACTGCGGGAGTGGCAGGGGGTTGTATTTCCTCTTGATTTTATATCCGGAGTGAAAGGCAACCGAATGATGAGGCGCATTGGGCACTGGTGACGATACGTCGTTCTCAGTGTCCAATGCGTAGTGGAGGTTGCTTCTCCCCTGATCAAAGTATCCGGGGAAAGGCAACAAATGATGGTGGGTATTAGGAGCTGGCGATATATCGTTTTCAGTGCCCACGCTCAAAGGAGGGACGGGGCTCGGTGTGCACTCACACTGCCTCCGGGCACAACCGTCCAAAACTGGGGAGTTGGCTGTCGGTTCACCAGCGCGCCGTGTAACCCGGTTGTAATTTCCTCTTCAAAGACCAGCGCTGACGATCGCGGTGGGGTACGTTGAGGTGCAGTGGAGCGGAGGGTTTGGCCTTTAATTGGCTGGTCGGCCCATGAGAAGGATCACTCTATAAAACCAGACAGCGAAGTCTTAAAACCTGTGGTACCAGGCGACCCCCACAGCATGCAGCCTTTGTTCCGGAATGGGCGTCACCCGGGGATCGACCGTTTATACCGACCTATCGTGGGAACTTTCAAAATGGAATATACAAACAAACAAAATGCACAACGGACATGGATAGTGATGATGACAGTGACTCTATGATAAGTGGAGTCACTTAAGATGGTAGACGAAGGCGGGAGGAAACGTCCTTCTATGACGCATTTTCTAGCTCTGGTCCGATTACGGGCCATGACAGTGGTAGCTTGGGTACGGCAAGGAGATTCGCCAAAGAGGTCGAGGGCGACCCTCAACAACAGGGGAGTACGTAGTCTTTGCCCAGGCAAAATGAGCAAGCAGGCCAGCGCGAGAAGCGAACTGAGGGTGGAGGCAGAGGCGAAGATTGTTGCGGCGACTCGAAAGTTCCGCGCACCGGCAAATCTACTCTTCTGGAGTCGTCATCGAACGATGGCGACTTCGAGGCGGCAACAGACCCAGGAGAAGATGGTCGAGGACAAGTTATGTCATCAACATGGTTGCCACCAGGTCAAAGAACCTAAAGGGCAACTTGTTCGTGCGTTTAAAGAGGCTGGTGGAGACCGTGACGGAGGTAACTCAGTCTCCTACGACGCTGTACCTCTGACGAAACGTATGGAAGCCGTAATGCTGACAACACTCGCCTCCAAGGTGTCTCGCAGCTGCGGTGCTGAGGTGGCCCATCTGCGGGATGGAAGTGGAGCAGGCCAGCAAACCCGGCCCAGTTCCGGCAGAGGGTAAAGAGGAGCTCAGTTCGTCTGGATCATTGATCAGGTGGGTCACCGGATCAACGCGAGATTTGGTGGCGTTGGAGGATCGCCTCCTTCCAGAGAAGCGCCTCCGCCTCCACTGGCGGCAGATGAGGAGGTTTCCAGTGCCCGGCACCTCACCCAGCCCATCGGGCCTTCCCAGGTCCTGGCAATCACGAGGCCGCTGGCCAAAGCGACTGTCGCAGGGTTCTAAACCTGAAGCCTCCTAAAGGAAAGTGAGCGAACTCCACAAAGGAGACCCAGAAGACAGCAGTGTCCCAATCACAACCACCGACACGCCAGGCCATAAATGAACCATGGAATACGGTTTCGTCAAAAGTACAAGAAAAAGGAGGGAAAAAGGCGGTTATGAGTCCCAGCAAACCCGGCAAAAAAGGCACAAAGCGTGACTCCGCGATCGTCAGCTGTGGTGGTGACCCTGGAGCCGGAGGCCGCAGCTGCAGGAGTCACCTACATTGACGTCATAACCGAGGCGAAGGCGAAGATAAACCTCGGCCTCCCCGGCATAACCGAGATGGGCTTCTGCCCGGTGCCACAGGCTCGTATGTTTGATTCCCGGCGCGACAGCGGCGATAAGGCGACGCCCTGCTCAAAACTGGCGAGGTGCTCGCCGCGGCGGGAAAGCAGGTGGGTGTCCAGACCGGCGAAGACTGTGAGGTCAAAGTATCCGGTCTGACGACTCTGCGGAGGACGTGGTGACGGCCGTGACGAAGGCGGGTGGTCATCCCAAGGAGGCTGTGAAATGGTGAGGTCGTGCGGTCCCGCAGGCCTTGGATGGCCTGGGTCCGGTGTCCTGTTGAGCTGCTGTGCTGTAAATGCCAATGGGCGACTAATGGTATCGGTGGCAGCCGTGGTCAGTTGGTGGAGCCCCTCACCTCTGAGGTGCTTCCGGTGCCCTTCGGAACCGGCCGCGTGAGGGCCTAGTGCGTCGCCGCAGTCGATCGTGGGGAGCTGTAAGCTTCCGCTGCTGTGGCCAATTCAATACAAGGCAGCACAGTGCTCCGCCAACCCGCGTTGCGCTGTGTGCGTCGCAGCCAGCAAACCGGCGGACCATTAAGATGGGGCAAGGTCTGCAAGGCCGCGCCCAAGAGTGGGGAAAAGGTTTGTCCGCCCGCCGCCAACTTCCAGGCACCCGGGTAACTCAGCCGCAAGGGACGGCTAGCCAATGAGGATGAACCGTCCTGTGACCACGGGACTAGTCCGCAGCCGCTGGGGAAAAGCGTGTTAATACCCTACTTCCCCGGAATTTCGATCCGAGCCAGTCTGGGAGGTCCGTGGTTCAACATGAGTCAGTGAGAGAGCGCGCCCGGTGTTCCTGCGCGCTCTACAAAAGGTTAAAATGCATGGGGCCTGCGTGTTCAGCGTTGCCACAGCTGTGCACGCGAAGAATACTCACGCGCGCCCGTATGCACAGCACCAAGTGGGCAGAAGGAACACCAGTGGGTTTTAGTCGGTGCAGTCCGATAACCTGCCTCGTTCACTGCGGGGCGGGTATGCGTGCAGGCATTTCCCAATGAAAAAAAAAAAAGGTGAAGTAGGTTAGGTTAGGTTAGGTTAGGTTAGGGTTAGTCCCCCCGAAGGGTTCCTGGCTTTATCGTAGCGGGTTTAGTAACCGTGGTGTGGATAACCACGGTGAAGCAGAGAACCCAAATGGCCGGCCTGGTTCTGGCGTCGGGCTCGAGGAGGTTGCCCGGGCGGGCTGGAGCTGGCCCGCCCTGGATGCGTAGCCGAGGGCTGCGGGCGGATGGACGGGAGGAGGCCCGTCTTACGCACCACATCCGGGTGCTGAGGCGGAGTCGCGGAGGAGGGTAGTGTATCTCCCCATCCTCCGCGACTCAAGCGGGGTCGCATTGCTGAAGCGGCCGTGGTGGGCCGCGGGTCTGCGGAGTGGTTGATCCCGCCGCTCCCGTCCTCCGCGGCCGAACATTGGTTGGCGGCGGAGCCTATCACCAGATCCGCCGCAGGGCTGGGGTTTCTGGCCCCCATGGCTTCCTAGGGCGGACTCCGGGGAGTCCGCTTCCCACCCACAGAGGAGGCCGATGGGAGGGCGCGTCCGTGTTCCGGCGCTAGCCCTGCCTGGAGGGGCGGAGAGGGGGATGTCCCCCGGAGGAGGGCCGGCTTGCCGGGCCAGCGCAGGCGGGCCGCGGGAGGTGTGCGAAAGCGTTCCTGCAACCCCGCCATAATACGCGACGAATAGTGGAACACTGGCCGAATGGTGCAAGTCCGACATAACCACCCTGCTCCCCGCAGGGGCGGGTATGCAGGCATTTCCGCATGCAAAAAAAAAAAAAGGTTAGGTTAGGTTAGGTTGGGGTGCCACGTCGAAAACCTCCGAGTGCCTGGTCGTTGCATTTCCCTTGATACTACATCCAGGGAAAGCAACGCCGGGACGGTGCACCCTGGGCACTGGGTGATGATACGTTGCTGCCAGTGGCGAATGTTCTGACAGGGAGGGGATAGTTGCCCCATGTGTCCCTTCCTCATAAGCGGGAGGGCACCGCGGAGTGGTAGAGGTTGCATTTCCTCTGACATATCCGGAGGAAAGGCAACCGAGCATTGGGCACCGGGCGATGCGTCGTTCCTTGCGCCCACGTGATAGTGGAAGCGCATTCTTGATTTCGTATCCGGGGAAAGGCAACAAATGATGGTGGGTATTGGGAACCAAAGATATATCGCTCTGCGCCTAATGCTCATAGTGAGGGGTGGCGCGGGCCGGAAAGTTTTACGCCACCGGGCACTCAACCGTCGAGCAGTTGTGAAGCCAGCCCTTGATTTCGTATCTGGGGAAAGGCAACAAATGATTGCGGGTATTAGGAACTGGTGACGATATATCGTTTCCAGTGCCTAATGCACATAGTGGAGGACGGGCCTGCGTGCACTTACACTGCCGCCGGCACTCAACCGTCCAAACTGGGGAGTTACGTCGGCTCTCCCAGCGCGCCGTTACCCGCTGTACTCTTCAAAGACTTCGCGGTGACGCGTTACGAGGCACGCTGAGGTGCAGTGGGAGGAGGGCTTGCCTTAATTCGGCCGGCCCGCGAGAAGGATCACTCTATAAAACCAGACAAGGAAGTCTTTAAACCTGTGGCGGCTCGGACGCCCCCACAGTATGTAGTCTTGTCCACGGAAGGCGTCACCCGGGGACCGGACCTATATTCGTTCAAACTCGTGGATTTACTATGGGAAAACAAAAATCGAGGAGGAGAAGGTAGAGGAGAAGGAGAGGTGAGGAGAGCGACTCAATGCTTAGCGCTGAGTCTGCAAATATCAGGTTCATCGGTCCATTAACACCTAGGGACCAAAAAACAAAGAGGAGGAGCTGACGGTGGCAGCAGTGTTCCCAGCACGGGACAGGCGTGGGCGGTTTGTGCGCCCGAGGCTCTGCAGTTTCGGCCGGCGAGCGATTTGAGGGAAGTCTGATGTGTGTCATCTACATCCGCCACATCGGAGGTGTCCGCAAGGACTATAAGGAAGAGGAGGCCAAGCCTCAATGTCGCGGGAAGCAAGGAGGACGCAGCAGTAGTCACGGACGTGGAGGTAGCTGACGCTGAGGATGAGGAGGCAGGCGGGGATCCCCTACAGTGTTCAAATTAAGACTAGGGCAAAATGGTCTCCCAAACCAACCATCTGCAGAGACATGGAGGAAAGTCCATTACGGACCTTGGTGCCCGTATCAGGTCCGGCCTACTGGCGGTGTGGACAAGGTGGCAGACGCAAATCTGCAACCTAAAGGGCTCGTTTGTTCACAGCCTACGGGTATTCCAGAATGGTCGAGCAGCCCTCCTCGGAGTTAGCACGGCGGGTCTCCCTGCCTCCTAGTTTTGAGAGGCAGGCTGGGCGCGAGAATGCTGAGTTGCGCTCGCAGCTCGCAGAGCTAGGCAAGCGGTAGGGAGTCTGACGGAGGAGCCTTCAGTGCTCCGGAAACGCGAGGAACCCCGGTAGCAAAAGAGGACGTCCAGGCAAGGCTGCCAAGCAGCCCCTGCGATTGTGGGGTTGGACTCCGAAAGTCATTATGGAGCGCATCGCAATTTATTGATACGAAACTGGCCACTTTTCGGAGTGCAGCTCGTGAAGGCCCCCTGAACCTCTCAGGATCAGGCCTGTCGTCAGGTCATCATGCAAAAGGAAGCGTGGCACGACAAAGCGCACCCATTGAAGCGGCCCTGTGCCTCCCGCGTCTACCGCGCCTCCCGTTAAGCCAGTAGAGACCGGCCAGGCAGTTCCTGCGCCGCAAACGTGGCGGTAGTGGCCAGCCGCAAAGAGTGGCGGCTGCTCAAGTTACTCCGGTAACAAAAGCAACCACGACCAGCGGCGCGCCGGCAAAGGCAGCAGCTCCTAAACAGGCAAAAGCAGTGAAGCCTGGGAGGCTGCCGAGCCTGCGGCCATTACGGTCACCGTGCCGGAGCACAGTCAGTTCAGTACGCCGCAGTCATGGCTGCGGCGAACAGAAGATCATCAGGGCTTACGGACTGCGGTATTGTGGCACGCGCGAGGGCAGTAACAGGGGCGTTGATACTGGAGGTATTCCGGCCCCGACTGCGCCTCTAAGGCCGAGGACGCTCGCCGCTAAAATGCGGAGGCGCTGGCTGACATGGACGTAAAATAGCACGCCCACTGAAGACCGGCGAATTGCGAGCGATGGACCTCGATGAGTCCGTTACCCAACGGAAGTTGCAGCTGCGGTTGCCGAGTCAGATAAGGTTGCGCTGTCATAGACGTGAAGGTGGGCATTAATCCGAAGCACACCTTCACGTCTAGGGACAGTGTGGGTGCGGTGTCCACTAGGGCCGTGCGAAACTGGCGGCGGCGAAGTGCGTCCGCATAGGATGGACGGCTGCAAAGGCAGAGGTGCTGGCGGCAAGGCCGCCGCAGTGCCACCGTTGCCTTGAATTGGGGCACGTCCGCAGGTGCCTCAACGAGGACCGCAGCGCGCGCTGCTACGCCTGTGGTGAACATGGGCACAAGGCAAGCCAGTGCACTGCGTCACCCTGAGTGCCTATTGCGTGCGGACCTGGCCGTCAATCCAACCATCGACTGGGGACCAAGGCCTGTGCAAATTTCAAAAGGAAGGCAGCGGGCGGAGAAAGCAGGCTCACCCGAAGCCACCCCGAGTGCGCCGGAGGCCATGGAGGCTTCACCTTCGATAGAAGGGTGAACTCCAAAACCAACCTGAACCACTGCCGCGGGCGCAAGACCTGCTGCCGCCGCAAACCCTCCTCGGGAGTGGTCGGTTGCATTGGCGGTAGCAGCGGAACCCACCGGGTCCCGGACCATCCTCACCGGTTCGGTGACATTAAGGGTTCTGTTCACTGCGGTGGAGGATCCCTGCTCCCCTGATTGCCAGGGGCAGGGATCGTTGCAGTGGAGTGGGGTCTCCGTGGTTGTGGGGCATTGCCATTAAGCCCCAATAGCAATTCCCTCGCCACATGAGGCGTACCTGGACGGTTAGGTGACCGCATGTAGATGCCTTCCCCGTCCTGTGCTTGTCCTGGGTGACTTTAACGCTCACTCCAGATCGTGGGCCCACCGCATAAATGCAAAGGAGAAACCAAAAGGAAGTGGGCGGCGACTCGACCTCCGACTTTTGGAATCAGTCCATTAGCACCTGCGTGCGATGGTGGGGAATCGATAGTCGACCTGTCTTTGGCGACTCCCTTCTGCCACACGCATGGTGTCGGGATGGAGAGTAGCGGAATTGGTCACATCGACCACCGCCACATCGTACTTCGAGGTGGCGCTCCGCTTCTCCCGCTTTGCGCTACCCGCCGCAGCAATACAGGCCTCGCCGCGGCGATGGCTCGGGACATAGATATGCTCGAAGCTGCAACCATCGCCGCGGCTCACAGAGGACCCACATAATGGGGTCTTGCCCGATCCTGAAAGCTGGCAAGCGCGACCTGGTTCCGCTACGATGACGTCCATTCAGACGCCTCGATGCCTCGGACCGGGTCCCCCAAGCCAGGGCGGTGTACTGGTGGTCAACAGAAGATATAGCGCAGTTGCGCATGCACGTTTGCGGGCCTGACGCCAGTACACCAGAGCCCGAAGAAGGAAGCAAGCCGCTGCCGAAGAGGCAAAAGCGAGCATACTTGGCTACAGAGGCGCTAGCCAAAAGGCTCCGCTAACCGTGATCGAGAATGCTAGGTCTCGGTCCTGGAGCGAACTCCTCGAGAGCTGGACAGGGACCTATGGGGCCGTCCAGGCTGCTGTACTGGGCAAGCTACGACCATGGGTCCTCCGCTGACGGAGACCCTGACCCTACTTTTGTGGGAGGAGTGGTTGACACCCTCTTCCTAGGCCCAGATACCGCACTTCGACATCACCGTCAGACCAGATTGCATGGTTCGGACGAGCTGGGGTGACCAACGAGGAGTTGGACCGTGCAGTGAGGCGCCTCGAGCCAAGAACACAGCCCCAGGCCCCGACGGAATTCTGACGGGCTTGGTGCTTGTTTCCGCCGCCGGACTGGGAGACTGAGACAGCTGTTCAACAGCTGCCTGCGAGTCGGTGTCTTCCCTCAGTCTGGAAGGAGGCAAGGATGGTGCTCCTGAAGAAGGATGGCAGGACCGCGGAATCTCCCTCTCCGCGTACCGACCCACGGTTTGCTGGATGAGGCGGGCAAATTGTTCGAAAGAATAACAGCCGTCCGCCTCAACACGCACCTACGCCGGGCGGGCCCCTGACGGACGGCCAGTTCGGCTTTCGGCGGACGCGATCGGGATCGTGGACACGATCCTTCGCGCCCCGAGGGCAGGCGCAGCGGCAGTTACCCGTGCGTGTGGCATTGGCGGTCACCTTGACATTGTCAATGCCTTCAATTGCCAAATTTGGGACGATCAGGAGGCTCTGGTACCACCGTAGCCCCTACCCGCAACGCATTGTCCGGGCCTACTTGAACGATATTACAGGCATCCAGTACGTGGTCGTACCGCGTCATCCACCGGAGGGGAGGTGAACTGGTGGGGTTCCGCGGTCCGTTGGGTCCACAACTGTGGAACTCGCGTACGACGCGTCCTGCGGGCCGATCTTCCCGTCGGCGTAAGAGTAGTTTGCTACGACACTCCCGCTACCGGGCCGACGGGGACAGTTTCGAGAGCACCATCCGGCTTGCTGAGCCAGACAAAATCCACGAGTTGGGTTCCGATAGCCTCCATAAGACCCCGGAGGCGCTTTGGTTCCACAAACTCCCCAGAGGGAGGGAACCACCCAGCCACGGTTCGCGGCAGGACGTGCAGGTCCCGGTGGGACCGACGATGAAATATCTCGGTCTCACCCTGACAGTCGTTGGGGCTTCGAAGAGCACTTCGGACCGCCTGGTCCCACGGATCGAGAGGGCAGTAGGTGCCATGCACCGGCTGCTACCCATCTCGGGGCCCCAGGAAGGAGTCCGCCGCCTCTACGCGGGAGTCGTGCGATCGATGGCCTCTACGGGCGCCTGCCAGTGGTCATACATCGACTAACGGGCGTCTGTCGCTGCAGCTAAACTTAGTAGCCTGCAGCGAAGGATGGCCATCAGATCGCGCGTGGATATCGCACGATATCATCTGAGGCGGCCACTGTCTCCAGCTCGCTTCCACCACTGGAAATCCGGCGGAGATGGATGCACGGGTTTATACTCGTCTTCGCATTCCCACGAGGAAACCGAGCCCCTGGATGCGGGAGAGGCAAGCAGGAGCGCAAACGTGCGCTGGAGGTGTGGCGCGCCGAGAGGCTCCATGAGCCACGTTACTGCGCGCCAGCGCATTGTTAGCGCGCTCCTGCCGAACTTCGAAGCTGGCTCCGTTTGAGGAAGAGGCGCATGTCACCTATAGATCGACGCAGGTGCTCACCGCGCGGATGCTTCGGAGAGTACCTGAACAGGATTGACGCGAATCGTCAACGCAATGCCACCACCGTGGCGGGGACTGGATTCCGCACAGCACACGCCAAGCTGA
This sequence comes from Teinopalpus imperialis, assembly GCA_029286865.1. Taxonomy (NCBI): domain Eukaryota; kingdom Metazoa; phylum Arthropoda; class Insecta; order Lepidoptera; family Papilionidae; genus Teinopalpus; species Teinopalpus imperialis. Next base: position 16,113 of record JAGSMU010000457.1, on the reverse strand, counting down.
GTGCCCTGCGTGGAGTCCGAGCGACGGATCCTGGTCCAGAGGATCGGGCATTTCTCCGCCAGTCGCAGTAGCGGCTGCGCTGGCGGATAAAGGCGCATATGCGCTGGTCTCCTTCTGCAAAACTGTTATGTTACAGAAGGGAGACGCCGAGCGGGATCGGGAGAGGCCGATCCCGCTCGGAGACGGCGACGGCGGGCGGTGGCAAGGACGCCCCGGCCCGTCAGCCGCCCTCCTTTAGCCGGGCATAAGAATAGGGCTGCATCCCCTGCCCGTCGTACAAAGGCGACCAGTAGACTTCAGTGGGTTCTGCGGCGCTCCAGGTGGGGGCTCTGTTCCGCCCAGCAAGCGAACAGAAGGACGGGCAACCCGAAGTGGTCCAGGGCTGCCGTAGCACGGGTGCGAGGGAGGCGCGGCCTCCCCTGAGAATGAGCTGGGCGCACTGTGCGCTGAGGGGTACCGTGTTCCAGGAGATCCCGGAGCCCCTCCCAATGCACTTCAGTGATGGCCACCGGGGGTTTTTAGTGGTTAGAAATAGCCACATAACCCTGTCTCTCCCCAGGAGACAGGGGGTATCTTTCGGAAGATTTCCGGATAACCAAAAAAAAAAAAAAGGTTAGGTTGTGTTGTTAGGTTGTGGGCGTTAGGCCAGGCTAGGTTAGGTTAGGTTGGGGTGCCACGTCAGAAAACCTCCTCGAGTGCCCGGTCGTTGAGTTTCCTTTACACTATTGTATCCGGATGAGCAACGCCGACGGTTCTGGGCACTGGTGATGACACGTTGTTGCCAGTGGCGAATGTTCTGACAGGGATATTGCTCTGCGTGTCCCTCTGATAAGCGGGAGGGCACTGCAGAGCAGCAGGGTTGCATTTCCTCTTGATTTGCCATCCGGAGGAAAGGCAACCGAACGATGGCAGGCGCATTGGGCACCGCGACGATACGTCGTTCTCAGTGCCTGACGCGAGGTTGCATTTCTCCTGATCAAAGTATCCGGGGAAAGGCAACAAAATGAGGGTGTGCATTGGGAACTGGTGGCGATACGTCGTTGGCAGTGCGCCTAATGTTCACAGTGTGGGGACGGCTCAGTGCTTTTACTGCCGCCGGGCACCAAACCGCCGAGCGTTAGGATATTGCATTTCCCTTGATTTCTGCATCCGGGGAAAGGCAACAAATGATGGTGGGTATTAGAACCGGTGACGATATATCGTTTCCAGTGCCTAATGCTCATAGGTGGAGGGACGGGCCCGGTGCACTTTACACTGCCGCCGGGCAAGCATTCAAACGTCAACTGGGGAGAAGCGTAACCCGCTGTAATTTCGTCAAAGACCCCTGCGTTGACGAGATAATGGGGCACGTCGAAGTGCAGCGGAGCGGAGGGCTTCTGCCTTAATACGGCCCGCGAGGAGTAAACCTCTATAAAAAATCAGACAGCGAAGTTCTAAAACCTGTGGGTGCCTCCAGGCGACCCCACAGTATGTGTAGCCTTTGTCACCGGAATAGGCGTCACCTCGGGGACCGACCTTTACTTCGCTGTCCTATAATCGTGTGGGAACAAATATGGAATATGAAAACAAACAGCATGTCGGAGATGAGTGATGAGGGAGAGAGGACTTATGCAAAGCGTGGAGTCTCCAAGAGAACAGAAAGAGTGCGGAAGAAAGCGGCCATCTACGGACGCAAGTTCCGGGTCCGGTTACGGGCCGCGATGAGGCAAGGAGAAACACAGTGGCAAGAACATCTGCCAAGAGAGGCCGAGGGAGGCCTCCGACTACGGGGAGTATGTCGGACTAGCTCAGGCGAAGCGCTAATTGCCGCCAATAGAGAGGAGGAGAGTACGGAAGCAGAGCGGAGATTGCATCCACAGCTCGACGGTTCCGCGCCGACAGGATGACAACATTATCGGAGTCGTCGTCAAATGACGCGACTTCAAGCGGCATCGGATTTACGGAAGAAGATTGACGAGAATGACGTCATAAACCAGGTTGCTTCGAAATCGAAGAACCTTAAGGGCACCCGATTCGTTGAGGGAAGCCGCAGAATCCATCAGGTCGCTCACCCAGGTTCTGCAGAGTCGGTGCACCTCGGAAGAAACGAAGGGCTGCAGGAGCAACAACCGCCCGCAAGCGTGGAAGTTGACAACTGCGGAAGGAAGTGGCGGAGATGCGGTTGCCGATGGAGCAGCCTAATAAACGCGCCAACGGCCGAAGGCAACGAGGCCTGCGGCACCGCATCATTTGTCATGGGGACAATGATGAACAGCCAGATTCTGCGGCTTTGGAGGATCGCTTCTCCCCGAAACTGCCTCCGTCCTCCATTGGCGGCAGACGCGCATTAAGTGATGCGCCCAGCACTTCGGCTGCCCCTCGGCTTAATTCCGGATTTCGGTTGCCCCGAAGCCGCCCAATAGCCTAGCAGCGAACGCAGTCGTCACTGGGGTCTGGTGGCCCGAAGGGGAAGGGCGGCGGAAAGGTAAGCAGCGAACCCACAAAGGGGATCCAGATGGCAACTGAGCCTCGATCTGTGCCACTGGCACCTCAGTCCATGGAAGAACCGTGACTACGGTAAGAAAGGGCTCACAGGAAAAAGAAGGGCGGCAAGGTTGTCAAGAGTCCTGGCAATCCTGCACCGAGGCCGAAGATTGCCGCCCCCAGATCACGCTGTCGTGGTGACACTGGAGCGCCGGAAGCGGCGGCGGCTGGTGTTACTTATGCGGAGGTTATCACCGAGGCGAAGAGGAAAGTCGACCTCGCCCTCGGGATAACAGACCTGCGGTTCCGCAATAATACGCCACGGGGCGCGTATGTTTGAAATCCCGGTGATATGACAGGGCGGACCGCCTTGCCGAAAAGTTGAGGGAGGCGCCTGCCAAGGGTGTGGATAACCAGACCAGCAAAGACAGTGGAGGCCGGGAATTGCTGGTTCAGATGACTCCACCACTGTGGAGGCGGAGGTGGTACCGCCGGTGGCCGCCCTGAGGAGGCAGTCAAATGCAGCCAGATCCTACGGGATGTTGCAGGACATGTGGGGTGGCCTGTCCGGATGTCCCCGTGGCGGCTGCCAAAAAGGTCGTCGACGGCGGAAGGCTGATGATCTCGTGGGTCTCAGCCGTGGCGAAGCTTGTCGAGCCCACACCTCTGAGGCAGGTGCCTGCCGCCTGGAGCTCGGACATTAGCCCACGCGACGCCGCAGTCGACCGGGGAGTTGAAGCCTGTTGTGGTCGTCTGGCCACAAGGCAGCGCAGTAGTTCCGCCAACCCGCGTTGCGCCAGGTGTGTCGCAGCCAAAACCGGCCGACCACAGGATGGGAGGAAGGCCTGCACCGCGCCTCCCAAGAGAGGAAAAGGCCAGCTCGCACGTTGCCACCAGCAACCGGCCAGCCAGCAACCACAGGTGGAGGCAATGGAGGAGGATCCGAAACCGGCCTCGCACGAGCTACGGCCTCACGTAGTTCAGGCGAACGTCAACCACTGTGCTAGAGCACAAGATCTGCTCTTCAGAAGTGGCGCAGTGGTTGACCCACGTGTCGTCACTTCTGGAACCCGCCCAACTCCGGACAGGATGATGGGCGGGAGACGTGGATGGCTCGGTCGCGGTAGTTGCTCGTTGGTGCCCCACCCATGGATTGCGGAGAAGGGTCGCGGATCTGCTACAGGCGCTGGTGGGGGATAGTCATTGGCATTTATTGTCCCCCAGCAGAAGCCGCCCGAGTTCGAGGGACCTCTGGGCGAGGTCGGAGCTCTCATTGGCAGGAGTCACCTCATCCTATTTTGGTGATATGACTTCACCCGCCAAGAACATCGTTTGGGGTTCTGCCAGCGATACGCGGGGACGTCTCTCGGAGAGGTGGGCACTGTCCGCAGGACTCTGTCTGCTCAACCGTGGTTCGGAACTCCACATGCTCGGCCCCAGGCCTGTTGTGGACCTGTCCTTCGCCAGCACATCCATGGCGCGCCGGGTTCACGGGTGGGAAGTCGTCCGGTGCGTGGAGACGCTGTCGGATCATTTGTATATCCGCTTCAGCGTCTCCGATTCCGACGCGGTTCCGGTCCGATCTGGCATGAGCGGTCAGCGCCAGTGGCGACGGCCCGCGATGGGCACCTCAAGCACCCGACAGGAAGTTCTCATCGAGGCTTCCCGGTGGAACGGGTTTCGAGGTGCAGCAACCACTGCGTGGAAGACGAAGCGCCGCGCGTCGATACCCGCGTCTGCGATGCGTCACGCCACGGTTGGGGCCCGACCGCCGAAAAGGTGGTGCATTGGTGGTCCGCCGACATCGTTGTGCTGCGCACTGCGTGCGTAGTAGCGAGACGCCAGTACACGAGGCAACGCCGGAGGAGACGCCGTGACGATGCGGCCGAGTCATCGTTGCGCTGACGCTTACGGGAGGCCAAGCTTGTCTTCAAATCGCCATTGGCGAGGCCAAGGTTGGGCAAGAAACGAGCTGCTGGAGACTCTGAACCGTGATCCGTGGGTCGCCCACGGTGCGGGGGAAACTTCGCCCATGGGCGCCCCCTCTGACGCAGAGTCTCCAGCCCCAGTTCGTGGACGCAGTGCAGCCCTGTTCCCCAGAGAGGAATACACGCCGCCAATCATGCCCTGACTGCGCCGAGTGGCTGCCGGCGGGGACGAGGTGGTACCGCTAACCCTGGAGTACTGGGCCGCGATTCTGACCTGTTCGAGGAAGGCCCCAGACCCGGACGGTACCTGGCCGTGCGTGGGTCCTGTAGCATCCGGCGCACTCGGGAGGGCAAACCAGGAGACTATTCAATGCCTGCCTTAACGCGGGCCAAGCTTTCCGCGGTGCGGGCTGCGGCACATGGTCCTCTTTATAGCGAGGGTGCCCGAGGACTCTCGCCCTCTGCGTAACCGGCCCATAGTGCTGTTGGACGAGGTGGCAAAGCTCTTTGAGTTGCGTCATCGCCGGTCGCCTCGTCCGGCATCTGGTGGGGTCGGTCCGGATTTGATGATAGCCAATTCGGTTTTCGCGAGGGTAGGTCCACGATACATGCGATCATGCGAGTGAAGAGGACGGCGGAGTGGTGGTCGCCCGGGCGAGGTCGTCTGGCGGTGTCTTCTGACATCGCCAACGCCTTCAACACCTGCAAGGCCCTGAGTTAGATCATCAGGAGGCACTCCAGCTCGGCGCTGAACTACCTCCCTGCTTGGGCGATCGCATCGCATCTCTCGGGCAGGTCGGCGTACGGTGTCGAAACGCGTGGCATAGTCGCGTAGTTCAGGTGTAGGTCCCAGGGCTCGACCGTTCCTGTGGAACATTGGTTACGACTGGGTCCTCTGCGGGTCACTTCACAGGGCTCTGACTTGCTACGCCGACGACACCTTTGGTGACGGCGGCAAGGCACCTACAGGGAGTGCACCTTACGTGCTAAGAAGGGAGTGGCCTAATGGCGGGTCGTATCCGAAGGTTGGCCCCCGAGGTGGCTCCTGTCTGCCTTGTGTTTTCACGGGCCTCGGAACGCGCCACCCCCGGACTGCACATAGTAGGTGGGGAGGAGTTAGCATGAGAGACTGTCCCAGATGAAATATCTGGGACTCACTTTCGACGGCCGATGGAATTTCGAGGCGCACTCCTAGGCTTATTGCCTAGGCTGGGCGTGCGGCGGCTGCACGCAGCTTGCTGCCGAATATCGTGGAGGTCCGAATGCGGCTTGTCGGCGCCTGCACGCCTGGCATGGTGGCACCCATATGCTGTACGGGGCACCCGTGTGGAGGATGCCTTGAATAGCCGGACACCGCTCTTTCTGCAGGGCCCCAGAGGGCGATGGCGATCAGAGCGATCCGGGGTACTAACACGGTGTCCCACACGAGGCGGCGTGTGCTGGCGGCGTCCCTCCCTGGGGAACTGGAGGCGAAAGTTCTCGTCCGTCTTTGGCGCAGAGCCGACCGCGGTGCGCCAGTTCCCACCCACGAGGGAGGAGGTTGATGCGGCGAGGGCGGAGCGTCGAAGGGTCATGGTGCAGAGGTGGCAGCATGTCGACAGCCCCGGCCGGAACCACGACCGTAGAGGCAGTACGTCCAGTTCTCGTGCAGTGGCTGACAGACGTCACGGAGTGCTCACCTTCCGGTTGTCGCAGGTGCCGGGGCATGGCTGCTTCGGAAGTACCTGCACTTGATCGAAGGAGCCAAACGAGGGCTGTCACCACTGTGACGGCTGCCTCCAAGACACCTAGCCCAGCACACGCTGGAGGTGTGTCCTCGGTGGGCAGAATAAGGCCGAGCACTGAGCCATAGTGCGGCACGACCGCTGGCGGCCGTAGTTCGCGCCATGGTCGACAGTCGGGAAGGGTGGCAGCAGTGCAGGTACTGTGGAGGCGGTGATGTCCACGGCTGAGGAGGCGGAGCGAGTTCGGAGTCACGGTCGATCCAGTCCGCAGACGCCGCATCGGGCGGTGAAGACGCAGAGCGTATGCGCCCGCTCTTCTGCCCTGAATACGACTCGAGCTTACAGGACCCGGGAGGTCCCGTAGCTCAAAATGATCAAGCGAGGTGAGAGCGCGCCTCGTGTTCCCGCGCGCCTCCATGAAGGTTACTAACGGCCGGGGCCCGCAAGAGCGAGTCAGCTACTGCTGTGCACGCGGACGAATGCATAAGCGTACCCGCATGCACAGCACTCGGTGGGCAGAAGGAACACCGTGGGTTTTAGTCGGTGATCCGACATACCCGCTTCGTCCCCGCGAGGCGGGTATATGCGCAGGCATTTCCCACGAAAAAAAAAAAAAAAAAAAAAAAAAGGTTAGGTTAGGTTAGGTTCCCCGATGGGTTCCCTGCTTTGTCGTATGGGGCTTAGTAACCGCGGTGGAGTTAACCACGGTGAAGCTAAGAGGAACCTGGAAATGGCCGGCCTAAGGCGCCTAAGGCCGGCCCGAGGAAGTCAGCTCCGGCGGCTGGAGCTGGCCCGCCCTGGCCGCGTGTTTATTGCGGGGTGCGGATGGAGTGAGGGGCCGCCTTTACGCACCATCCGCCGAGGCGGTCGCGGAGGAGTGGTGAAATCTCCTTTCCTCCGGGCGACTCAAGCGGGGGCCGCAGACCGCTGATGCGGCCGTGGTGGGGCCGCGGGTTCAGTGGAGGTGGTTGATCCTGCCGCTCTCCTCCGCGGCCGAATTGGTTATGGCGGAGCCCATCACCAGATCCGCCGCAGGGGGCCGGGTTTCACCCCTATGGCTCTGGGACTCGGGGGGAGTCCGCTTCCACCTACAGAGGAGGCCGAGCTGGAGGGCGCGTCCGTGTTCCGGCGCCCTGCCTGGGAGGGTGGAGAGGGGGGATGTCCTCCCCCGAAGGAGGGGCCGAAATGGTTGTGCGCAGGCGGGGTCGCGGGAGGTGCGAAAGCGTTCCCGTAACCCCGCCATACGCGACGAAGGTGGAACACCATGGGGTTTTAGTCGGTGCACCGACATAACCCACCCTGCCCCGCAGGGGTGGGTAGCGTAGGCATTTCCCCATGTAAAAAAAAAAAAAAAAAAAAAAGGTTAGGTTAGGCCAGTGCCACGTCAGAAAAACCTCCTCGAGTACCTGGTCGTTGAATCTCCCTTCATACTTTGCATCCGGGGAAAGGCAACGCCGACGGTGCACCCTGGGCAACTGGTGATGATACGTTGTTGCCAGTGGCGAATGTCTCTGGACAGGGGGATACGCTGCTCTGCGTGTCCCTTCAAGCGGGAGGGCACAGTGGGAGCGCAGGGGGTTGCATTTCTTTGATTTCCATATCCGGAGGAAAGGCAACGAACGATGGTGCGCATTGACACTGCGACGATACGTCGTTCTCAGTGCCCAATGCGGCGGGAGGCTGTGCCTTCTCCGATCAAAGTATCCGGGGAAATGCAACAAAATGAGGGTGCGCATTGGGAACTGGTGGCGATGCGTCGTTGGCAGTGCCTAATGTTCACAGTGGGGACGGGCTCGGTGTGCGCTTTACTGCCGCCGGGCACTCAACCGTCAAGCGCGGGAGGCTGCATTTCTCCTGATTTTGCATCCGGGGAAAGGCAAACAGGGTATTAGGAACTGGTGACGATATATCGTTTCCAGTGCCTGCATCAGGTGGGGACGGGCCTCGGTGTGCACTCACACTGCCGCCGGGCACTCAACCGTCCAAAACTGGGGAGTTACGTCGGCTCTCCCAGCGCCGTAACCCGCTGTACTTTCGTCAAAGACCCCAGTGTTGACGATAATGGGGTACGTCGAAGTAGCGGAGCGAGGCTTGCCTTAATTGGCCGGCCCGCGAGGAGTAAATCTCATAAAAAATCAGACAGCGAAGTCTTAAAAACCTGTGGGTACCTGTGGCGACCACAGTATGTAGCCTTGTCCCCGGAATAGGCGTCACCCGGGGACCGACATTTTATTTCGTCCTATAATCGTGGGAACTAATATGGAAACTTTAAACAAACCAACAGCATGTCGGAGATGAGCGAGGAGGAGAGAGCGACTCTATGCAGAGCGTAGAGTCCCTTTAAGACGAGGATTTGTGTGTGGGAGAAAGCGACCGTCTATTGACGCAGGTTGCGGTTCCGGGTCCGATAACGGGCCACGATGATAGAGCAGGACAGTGGCAAGAAATATCTGCCAAAAAGAGTCGAGGGGAGACCCCAACGACGGGGAGTATGTCACCTGCCAAGGCCAAACAGGTTAGTCGCCGCCAAAAGGAGGAAGAAAGGTTGGAGGCAGAAAGAGGTCGCATCTGCAGCTCGAGAACTCCGCGCTGACAGAATTACAACCTGTCAGAGTCGTCGTCGAACGACGAAGACTTGCGGCGGCGTCGCAGCTGGGGAAGAAGATTGAGGAAAATATTGCCCCTCATAACTAAGGTCGCCTCCAAGTCTAAGAACCCGAAGGGTTCGTTAAAGCGCTGAAGGAAGCTGCAGAAGCGATCAGAGCGGACGCCCAGATACTGCAGAGTCGTTGCACCTCTGATGAAACGAAGAGGGGCTGCGCAAGCGAGCAACATCCGCCTGCAGGTGAGGTCGAGCACTGCGCAAAAGAGGTGGCGGAGATGGTTATGGCGGAGCAGCCTGTTAAAGTTCCGGCAGCTCCAATTCCAGCTGGAGGCAACGAGGATCTGGTACGTTCCATCATTTATCATGGGGACAATGATGAACGCCAGATCTGGCGGCTCTTGAGGACCGCCTCTCCCCGAAAAGCGCTCCGTCCTTTTTCGGCGGCAGACGCGAGGACAAGTGCGGTGCCCAGCACTGGCTCGCTCCACGCTCCCCCGGCGACCGAATGCCCCGAAGCAGCCTGCCATTACGGCTAGCAGTGAACGGACAGTCGTCGCTGAGGGTTCCGTGGCTCCAACGCCCCTAAGGGGAAGGGTAAGGGAAAGCGAGCGAGCCCGCTAAGGAGAGAGCGAGAAGACAACAGAGTCCCGATCTCTACCACCAGCACCTCAGTCCATGGAGGAACCGTACGGTGGTAAGAAAGGGCTCAGAAAAGGCGGTAAGGTCGTCAAGAGTCCTGGCAATCCTGCACCGAGGCCGGTAAAGATTGCAATCCCCAGATCGGCCGTCGTGGGTGACACTGGCGCCGGAAGCAGTGGTGGTGGCTGGTGTTACCTATGCGGAGGTTATCTCCGAGGCAAAGAGGAAAGTCGACCTCTGCCCTCGGATAACAGGAGCTGAGATTCCGCACATGCGCCACAGGGGCCCGCAGTACGTTTGAAATCCCGGTACAGGCGGACGGCCCTCGTCGAAAAATTGAGGAGGCGCTCGCAGACAAAGGTGTGCGGATCACCAGACCAGCAAAGACTGTGGAGGTCAGAGTTGCTGGTCTGGATGACTCCGCCACTGTGGACGAGGTGTTGACAGCCGTATTGGCCGGTGGCTGCCCCAAGGAGGCAGTCAAATGCAGCCAGATCCTACGGATGTTGCAGGACTTGGGGTGGCCTGGGGTCCGATGTCCCCGCGGCGGCCGCCAAAAGGTCACCGACAGCGGAAGGCTGATGATCTCGTGGGTTCAGCCGGCGAAGCTGGTGGAGCCCGCACCTCTGAGGTGCTTCCGCTGCCTGGAGTCGGGACATGTGAGGGCCCAGTGCGACGCCGCAGTCGACCGGGGAGCCAAAGCCTGCTGTGGTCAGTCTGGCAGCGCGCAGTGTTCCGCTAACCCGCGTTGCGCTGTGTGTGTCGCAGCCAAAAACCGGCCGACCACAGGATGGGGCGGAAGGGCCTGCACCGCGCCTCCCAAGAGAGGAAAAGGCCAGCTCGCACGTTGCCACAGAAGCAACCGGCCAGCCAGCAACCACAGGTGGAGGCAATGGAGGAGGATCCGAAACCGGTTCGCAATGAACTACGGCCTCCACGTAGTTCAGGCGAACGTCAACCACCGTGCTAGAGCACGCGATCTGTTTCAGAGTATGGCACAGTGGTTGACAATATCGGCTGCCGTTTCGAACCCTACCTGGTTCCAGACAGGATGGCTAAGGGGAGACGAAGAGGGACTGGTCATGATAGTTGCTCGACAGCCCCACCCATGGATTGGGTGGAGAAGGTCGGGTTCGCGGTGGCGCTGATGGGGATAGTCATTACGGCATTTATTGTCCCCCCAGCAGAAGCCGCCCGAGTTCGAGGGACTTTGGCCGGGTCGGAGCTCTCCTGGCAGGAGTCACCCTCATCCTTTTTGCGATGGTGATTTCAACGCCAAGAACACCGTTTGGGGCTGTTCTGCCAACGATACGCGGGGACGTTCTGAGGGTGGGCACTGTCCGTAGGACTGTGTCTGCTCAACCGAGGTTCGAACCCACATGCGTTCGGCCCCAGGAGCTCCGTTGTGGACCTTAACCTTCGCCAGTACATCCATGGCGTGCCGGGTTCACGGGTGGAAGTCGTCCGGGGTGAGACGCTGTCGGACCTATCGGTATATCCGCTTCAGCGTCTCCGACTCCGACGCGGGCTCCGGTCCGATCCGCGAGCGGTCGTCCGTGGCGGCCCGCGATGGGCCTCAAGCACCTCGGCTGACGGGGAAGTTCTCATCGAGGCTTCTCTGGTGGAATCGTGGGTTTCCCCGAGGTGCAGCTACCACTGCGTGGAGGACGAAGTTGGCGATTCGCGCGTCGATGACTCGGCATGCGTCGATGCCACGGTTGTGGGCCTGACCGCCGAAAAGGCAGGTGTACTGGTGGTCCGCTGACATATTCAGCTGCGCACTGCGTGCGTAGTTGCGAGACGCCAGTACACGAGACAACGCCGGAGGAGCGTGACGATGCGGCCGAGTCATCGCGTTGCGCTGACGCCGGAGGCCAAGCCGCCTCCAAATCGCCATCGCCGAGGCCAAGGCTGGGCGAGAAACGAGCTGCTGGAGACTCTGACCGTGATCCGTGTGGGTCGCCCATACCGCCGCATGGTGCGGGGAAACTGCCCATGGGCACCCCTCTGACGCGGAGTCTCCAGCCCCAGCCCTGTGGACGCAGTGGTTGCAGCTCTGTTCCCCAGAGGAACACACGCCACCATGGCTCCGACTGCGCTGGATGCGGTTGCTGGCGGGGACGAGGTGGTACCGCCGGTAACCCTGGAGTTCGGGGCCGCGATCCTTCGACTCCGTTCGAGGAATACGGCCCCGACCCGACGGTGTCCCTGGCCGTGCGTGGGTCCCAGCACTCGAGGGCAAACTCAGGGACTGATTCGATGTCGCCTTAACGCAGGGCCGTTTTCCACGGGTGTGGAAGGCGGGCACGATGGTCCTCTTGAGGAGGAGGGCGCCCCAGGATTGCCTCTGCGTACCGCCCATAGTGCTGCTGCGGCGCTCTTGAGCGCTGCCGGTCGCCTCGTCCGACATCTGGTGGGGTCGGTCCGGACTTGGACGATAACCACCCGGTTTTCGCGAGGGCAGGTCCACGATACATGCGATCAAGTGCGAGTGAAGAGGATCGGCGGAGGAAGCAGTCGTTCGGGGTGAGTCGTCTTATGCGTCTCTCGACATCGCCAACGCCTTCAACACCTGCCCTGGAGTTGCATCAGGGGAGGCACTCCGGTATCACCGGGTACGAACTACCTCCAGCGCATGATCGCATCCTATCTCTTCGGGCAGGTCGGTGCGCTGCTGGTGCGTCGGAACACGGCATAGTCGCGGTAGCGTGTCGTGCGGTGTCCCACAGGGGTTCGGCTCCCCGGACCGCGCCCGTGGAACATCGGCTACGACTGGGTGCTTCGCGGATCCCCACTGCGAGGCCTCTGCGTGACTTGCTACGCCGACGACACCCTAGGACGGCAAGGGCGGCACCATAGGAGTGCACCATACGTGCCAGGCGTGGGAGCGCCCGCCAGCGGGTCGTATCCGAAGGCTGGTCTCTGGAGGTGGCTCCTTAACAAGTCTGAGGCCTTGTGTTTTCACGGGCCTCGGAACGCGCTACCCTGACTGCACATCGTAGTGGGCGGAGTTCGCATCGGCATCAAGTCCCAGATGAAATATCTGGGACTCCACTTTGACGGGCCGATGGAACTTCGAGGTGCACTTCCCAGGCTTATTGCCCAGGCTGCTGAGTGTGCGGCGGCCGCAGTCGGCAGCTTGCTGCCGAATACCGGAGGTCCGAATGCGGCTTGCCGGCGCCTGTACCTGGGCATGGTGCGCTCCATGGCGCTGTACGGGGCACCCGTGTGGAGGACGCTCTGAATACGGGACAATCGCTCTTCTGGCAAAGGCCCCAGAGGGCGATGGCGATCAGATGATCCGGGGTACCCACACGGCGTCCCACGAGGCGGCGTGCCGGCGGCCCCCCGGGAACTGGAGGCGAAAAGCTCTCGCGTCCGCTTTGGCGTGAGAGCTTGATCGCGGTGCGCCAGTTCCCACCCACGAGGAGGAGGCTGATGCGGCGCGAGGGCGGAGCGTCGAAGGGTCATGGTGCGGAGGTGGCAGCATGCACTCCCTGACAGCCCCGGGCCGGAACCACACCGCAGAGGCAGCATTGTCCAGTTCTCGTGCAGTGGCTGGACAGACGTCACGGAGTGCTCACCTGGCTGTCGCAGGCGCTTTCGGGGCATGGGATGGGAAGTACTCCTGCACTGACCATGGTCGCCCGAGGGCTGTCAACACCGTGACGGCTGCCTCCAAGACACGGCCACCCAGCACACGCTGGAGGTGCAGGTTCGCGGTGGCAGAACAGCGCCGAGCACTGAGTGCCGGGCAACGTGACTTGTCGCTGGCGGCCGTAGTTCGCGCCATGATCGACAGTCGGGAAGGGTGGGCAGCAGTGCAGGTGTACCGCGAGGCGGTGATGTCCACGAAGGAGGAGGCGGAGCGAGTTCGGGAGTCAGCCGCCCCGGATCCAGTCCGCAGACGCCGCATCGGGCGAAGACGCAGAGCTGCATGCGCTCGCCATTCTGCCCCGATACGACTCCTCGAGCTATAGACCCGGGGAGGTCCGGGTAGCCCGGCAATGTAGAGTCGGCGAGGTGAGGCGCCCCTGTGTTCCTGGGGCAAGCGCCTCCAGACCGGCCAGCCCGCAAAAGCGAGCCGTAACCTTTTTTTTTTTCTTTTTTTCGTCTTCCGGCTCGGCTTTGAATTATTTAATTGATACATTACATGAATTAGGTAAATACATTGCATGATTTTGTTAAGTAATGGAAATTTGGTACATATCTAATTGTAACCAGATTGGTAGTTGGAGATACAATTTGTTGAAACGTTGATTGAATTAATTTTAATTTTGATTATCGGGTTTTCGTGTCTGCCTGTTCCTCGCAGGAACGGACAGTGCCCTAGATCATTACAATAATTAAATTGCATTACAATATAATATGCATGATTGGAATCTAGAATTATTATTAATTGCTATTATTATGGTAATTATTTCTAAATTAAATGTAAAAAAAAAAAAAAAATAAAATATATTGGCGAATAGTGATTATGTCATGTTTATACAATTAATTGTTGTGATGAGAGTACCTATATAATAAATATTAATAGAATTTAATCATTAATTATTTAATTATTATATTAATTTTTAAAGTATATGTATTGTCAAAATATCTCAAGTTCTAACAGGTCACAGTAGAGTTGCCCTCGCCAAGCGCATAATCTTTGGCAGTACTCGGAAGAAAGTGTTCTGCATTCGTCGCCTGCACGATCCTCGCAATGTTGTCCCTGGTAATTGTCCGATCCATTGTGTTCGCAATTGTGCCGAGGTAGAGCGAATCTAGGGCATCACCAGGATGTGTTCTATAGTTTCGATGCTAGCGTTGTCGCATTACACACAAAATGGATCGGGGAGACCCAAATTTATTACAGGTAAGACTTAATGCCACCGTGTCCCAGTCAGATACCATGTGCCAAGTTAGGTTAGGTTAGGTTAGGTTGTGTTGTGTTAGGCTAGGTTAGGTTAGGCTAGGCTAGGTTAGGTTAGGTTAGGCCAGGTTAGGTTAGAAGCTAGGGCTAGGTTAGGTTAGGTTAGGCTAGGTTAGGTTAGGTTAGGTTAGGTTAGGCTAGGTTAGGCTAGGTTAGGTTAGGCTAGGTTAGGTTAGGTTAGGCCAGGCCAGGCTAGGCTAGGTTAGGCCAGCCAGGGTCAGGTTAGGTTAGGCTAGGTTAGGTTAGGTTAGGTTAGGCCAGGCCAGGCTAGGTTGAAGTTAGGTTAGGCCAGGTTGTACAGGGGTTAGGTTAGGCTAGGCTAGGTTAGGCCAGGGTTTTTGAATATTGCGCGTCTCCCGACGAGTCATTGTCAGATATTTTCTTCAGGCTTTTGTTTGTTTTCTTCAATTTTGTTATTTACAATTCCAATATTATATAGGTTTACATTTAACTTTTGTTATTCTATTTCAGGTTCTGTTCTCTTTCTTTTTATATATTTTACATTTACACTTGTTCTTTTACACATTCAATTTCTTTCATTTCATTTCATTTTCCAAAATATACCATTATATACGATTTATTTTATTTCAGGATTTACTTCTTCTTTATTATTTTCCAATACAGTATTCTATAAAATCATGTTTAGTTTCCTTTGACAAATTAGCTGGACGCACTTTTGTGGCTTCTATTTTAATTCCGGTTTTAATTTATATCCTGTCGATCCCTACAATGCACTGGGCACTCTGTTATTACGTGGATAACTGTTTCCGGAACATCCGTCAGAATATTAATGACGGGCCTTCTTTTGCACCCGAATCGATCCAGGTACTCCGGGAGAACCCGCCGTGCCCAGTGAGTAGTTGTGCGGAGGTGCATGTTTGTGGTTACCGATTTTGGCGAATTCCTCTGGGCTATATAAATGTTAAGCAAAACATCTTCGTGCCAGATGCCGTGGCTTCCTCCGTAATTTCCGGTTCCATTCATGAAGAGTGTCCTCTCGGATTTGTCTCTTCATGAATGAAACCGGGCACTGGTCGTAGACAGGTTTTGTCTTTGTGCATAGCGCTGCGTGCTCTCGCGAGCCATCCGCTCTCTCATTCCCCGCTATCCCCACATGGGCCTTTCACCTGTACAGGAGACGGTTTTCCCTAGTATTGCCTGGCTTTATGTTGTTTTGTGCCTGAATTGCCAAAGGTGTCTTTGTTCTCACTGTTGCATTAAAGTACCTAGGGCGGCTCTAGAATCACTGAATATTCCAAATGAATATCCAGCTCTTCCAGGGCTTCCACCGTTGCATTTTGGAGACAGAAGCTCGGCTTGGTATACCAGGGTAATGGGACGACAGCTTAAACTTTTGGACTTGGTTTCGAGGCCGTTTTTCCATATGAAAACGCGGCCTGACCTTGCCCCCTCGCCCGCTGCCGTCCGTGTATATTTTATATTCCGGAGTTCGCCAGGGTGTTGATCTGCCCTGGCCTCGAGGTGTTTGTACTCTAGATGTTGCTTACATGCAGGGTGTGTGGATTTGGTGTATACACCTCCTTCTCGACCTCCATATCTCCGCATGCATGTTCCTTTTTCCTTTCTTATCTCAACATTACAGGCACTTTGATACGAAGGTCGAGAGGCAGTATTCCCGCGAGGTGCGAGTGCGGAGTTAAGCGAAAACCGTTCTGTATACTGGCATGTTTTCTGGGCGAACCTCTTTGCACAGCATTGAGCTGCTTTCTAGAAACCAACTTGCTGCAGATTTCCAGGCCCAGCCGCATACGTAATGATCGGTTCCACTGCTGCCGTGTATATTATTTTTACTATTTCGGGGTTTGAATCGGCTAGGTT
>JAGSMU010000456.1:0-28698 GCA_029286865.1 Teinopalpus imperialis | reverse complement strand
AGGTTAGGTTAGGGTGTTTGTACTCTAGATGTTGCTTACATGCAGGGTGTGTGGATTTGGTGTATACACCTCCTTCTCGACCTCCATATCTCCGCATGCATGTTCCTTTTTCCTTTCTTATCTCAACATTACAGGCACTTTGATACGAAGGTCGAGAGGCAGTATTCCCGCGAGGTGCGAGTGCGGAGTTAAGCGAAAACCGTTCTGTATACTGGCATGTTTTCTGGGCGAACCTCTTTGCACAGCATTGAGCTGCTTTCTAGAAACCAACTTGCTGCAGATTTCCAGGCCCAGCCGCATACGTAATGATCGGTTCCACTGCTGCCGTGTATATTATTTTTACTATTTCGGGGTTTGAATCGGCTAGGTTAGGTTAGGTTAGGTTAGGTTAGGTGTATAAAAATAGCGTTGTATAATATACAATAAAAGCTTTGTATAATTTATAATAATAGCTTTGTATAATGTTAATAATAGCTTTGTATAATGTATTATAACAGCTTTGAACATTGTTAAAGTTACGCTGCAGTTCTATACTAGCTCTCCCCGCCCTCACAGAACAGTGTAAACATTCTACCGGAGTAACTGCACAAAGTGAGTATGGAGCCGTCGGTTATATTCCAGACACTTCAAAAGCTTGGTATCAGCCGTATATTCGTATATCGTACTATCAACAGATACAACAACACTCTGTCGAAGACACAAAAGATCGGGGCGGCCGCGTGCTGTTAGAGCTACAAAGGATGTTAATGCTGTTAAAGCCAGAATTCGTCAAAACCCCATTAGGAAGTAAAAAATCTTATCGCGAGAAATGATGATTCCCGCTAGTACTCTGTCGCGTATTATAAAACAAGACCTGAAGCTCGGTGCTTATCGTTGATATAAAGGACATGCCGTAAATCAATATTTACAATTAAAGAGAGTGGATCAATCAAAACGCCTTCTGTCGCGATACGCAGGTGAAAGGAACAGGATTATCCTCTTTACAGGTGAAAAAATTTTCACGCTCACAGTTCTAAAGAAGCTGCTCAAGTAGTTGGAAAGGTACAACGTGGTCATCATCCTGCGTCAGTGATGGTTTGTCGGGGCGTGTCTTAACAAGGAGTCACAAAACTACATTTTTGTGATAAAAATGTGTATCAAGATACAGTCTTGGATCATGTTGTGTAACCTCTCAGCAATACACTTTTAAAAATATACCAGCAGGACTCTGCACCTGGTCACAAGGCACTTTACACTAGACTTTGTTTTTTTTTACATAGCCAAGGCGGCAAACGAGCAAGCAGCCCGCCTGATGGCAAGTGAGCACCGCCGCCCGTGAACATCCGCAACACGAGAGGAGTCGCAAATCTGTTGCCAACCTATTATAAGGTTTTTTTTTATTACTTTGAGAGTAACAAACGAGCACACAATTCACCTGATGGCAAGTGATTCCTGGGTTCCATGATATGTACATTCATCCTTGACAAGACAATCATAATGCAGGTGCGTTGTCACCCTTGAGGGCTGAGATGGAATGCCTCGTCGCCAGTAATAAAGGTCTCCGGATCCCTATACTCGCCAGACGAAACACAGTAGCATTATGCTGCTATTTTACGCTGGTATTCTGTGAGGGCGTGGTCCTACCCCGGTTGTTCTGACCCAATCGTTCTGCAGCCAGAAACAAACTCTACCACTGTAGAGGTGGTTGAATGTGGCTCTTTCATTGAAGGCAGCAATGTAACGAGGATAATACCCAGCAATAGGATCGGAGGTAAGCTGAGAATCGGGCTGAGGACTTGATCGATCTACCATAACAGTGATATCAGTGCTTCCTTTTGCATATAGAGATAGAAGAGCTGCTCTGAAGCTAGGAATTGATTATAACCGAAACAGCAAACAAACACACAGTTTAACCGAACAATTCAACTTCCAAAAGGAATCATAAAGCAGATAAGTTATCACCGTTGATAGTCTTAAGTAGTAATATCGAACGAAACAGCGACGCGCCATGACACGATTAGCGCAAAACATCAGCGTGTTAAACTGTTTCAGATGAAGACTCGTAGACGAGTATAGGTTAGTTGGCGTTCCTTCAGTGATGGCGTGGCATCTTAGTGATTGATTGTTTACCCATCGTCAGCAAGTGATGACTGCAAGAACATAAATATTGACATCCGTCATCAATAAAGATTCAAGATCCGTTGTCACAGCCCGAGGACTGAGATGGAACGTCTCGTCACCAGTAATACTGTCATCCCTAATCTCATGATACGAAACACAATATTATTCCGCAATAGCAACATTTTATACTAGTATATTTAGGGTATGGTCCCCAATGTCGAAGTGCAACAGTGTAGTATATGCAAAAGGTTATCTGTCAAATGAATATTGAATATTTTACGACTGTTTTTTTTTAATATAAGTCATTATACCGCCATTAAACTTTATCGACTTTTCTTAAAATTCACACACAATCGTTTCTATAATATTGTATCTATATTTTTTTCATTATTAAATAATTTTTATCATCAATCTTATTATAGAAATAAATGTAAGATTTATTTACACATTCTTATTATAAAGATAGGAAACGGAAAAATCATAGTTATTTGACTGATCATGGTACGTTTCGTGTTAACCACAGATAATGTATGCGTAAATTTTTTTTTATACAATAATTGGCCTTTAAGGAAGGTGTAAGCTCTAGCTAGCTTTTTGTAAAGTTGCACACAGTGGGCCGACATGAAATACTGTCTCGTTCTATTAAGCACGCCCTGTTTTTTAGAGGCCAATTTGGCCTTAACCTACAACTATGCCAACGCCAAGGATTCCGATACCAGCTGAGGTAGCAAGGGTACTGTTTTCAAAGTAAGCAGAAACGCGCAAACTTTTCTTCGTGGGGTTAGACTGGACTAGATTTTATGATAGGCTGTAACATGGCCCTATCACTGAAAAATAAAATAAACGTCGACTTTAGATCAGTGTGTGCCAAAACCACGTAGAGTGGCTAGCCTCGATCGGGTTAAGATCAAGGTTTCTCAAAATAAATCTTTAACGCTTGTCAAGTAAAACATACTGGGGACTCAGTTATGGGTGACGAAGCGTTCCGTCTCTTTAGGGACCATCAAGTTTACTCTGAACCTCAGCATAGAATCTCCAATCCACATGCACCAAACAGTTTTTCAATGGCCTACAGATTGTTTCAGCCTGAAGTTTGAATGGGTCGTCTCGACCGCGATAAGGACCCTCCTTGCGGATTACCAGTGTGCGCTAGATGCATAATGCTGCTGTATTTTTACTGACGGTCTACAATACCCCTTGAGGACTGAGGACTGCTTTGTCTACAGTTAAAAAGGTTATCCCTCCTCTCACCAGACGAAACACAGCAGCAATATGCTGCTATTTTGGACCTTCCCCAGTGGACAACACACAGTTCACAAGTTCGGGAAAATCGAGTGCGATGTTCACTTTATTTTAACTGCCTTTTTGTGTCTAGATCTATGTTATCAGTTCCTTCGAAATAATAACATGCTTCAAGTTAATGGTCTATAAACAGTTTTTTAAAAAACAATTTTCTGTATTACCATGTGGTTGGCGGTGAAGAAAACCACCGATTGAAAACCTGTCACCAACCGCCGTGGTGCCACGCGGTAGACTATGCTCGAACGCCGTAGAGGATGTCGGCTTGTGTACACCAGCGGCATAAATAAATATACAGGGTGTTACTTTACTGTTTACTTTTTATTTTATTTGTACAAATAAACTCGCCTTACACTTTCCACTTCCCGCGCGTAGTAATAATTACCTAGCAACTCAGTAAACAAGGCTGCTCGTAAATTAATGAATATCTTGTTTACCGCAGGGTGACTGTCCGGGGGTTATCAGCCGGAGGAACCTCGCACCGCAGTTGAAAGAAATTGATATTAATGATGTTCTGATTGAAATGTTATTTCTATCCTTTTTCCGCTCTTTACGTCATAATATCTAACTGATTTATGTAACAGGAGAAATACTTTTATTTTTTAATAGTATTGAGGGCACACATTTCACCTGATGATAAGTGATTCTTAAGGTCCACAACGCACCCTCGATGAGGAAACATAATGGGGCGTTATCACCTTGAGGTCTTAGATGGAATTCCCCATCACCAGTAATAAATGTCTCCCAACCAGACAAAGCACTGCAGGGTTTAGCAGCTATTTCAAACTGGTATTCAGTTAGGACATGGTCGTACCAAGGTCGAGCCGACCCATTCATGCAGTGTCTCCACTACTGACAGTAAAATGCACATTAGATGCTGCCAGCCAACAACTTGTATTCAAGTGAAGGAGGAAGGAAGATAAAGGATCACAAACAATTTTATTCGTCATCAGGTCTTTCATAACCAGAAAATGTGGCAAAAGAGCAAGCAGTGGTGGTGTGTGATCACCGCTACCCATGAACATCAGCATCAAGACGTTTCGCAGATGCGCTGCCGGCCTTTAAGAAAGGTGTAGGCTCATCTCTTGAAGGTCCCTAAGTCGTATCGGTTCGGAAACACCGCTGGCGATAAATATGGCATCCTATAGTATATGCTTGGGCTCGGTGCAGAGGGGAATCGATACGATCCGCAAGAGCTCTCAGAGCCCCAGACAATGGGGGTTGCAAATCCCGCATAACCTAACTTCCATCCAGGAGACAGGGTATAATGTGTATATGTCAATCAAGTATTATTGAATTCACCATGCACCATACGAAATGGTGGGATAATACTGCAAGTCAAACCTGGTGCAATCTGAGATACCAGATTTTTCAACTGATTCAAAAAAAATATATCGAAATATCTATGGATATTGGGAAAACTGATAATACATACTAACGTTTTTTATAAAACTATCCGTGACATCCACGTTCTACCTCCACAAACAACCGTAAGACATTTATTGCGTTATTAACCCTGAAGTTTTAAATTTTATTTCTTGATACCTTAATTCTTAGAGCACCGAAGTAAATACTCCAAATACTTCAATACTTTGTTTGTATTATTTTAAGATTTTTTTCTTTCACATTTCAATTAATAAGCCTATTAAACAAACCGCGAACAAATGACACAAATTACAAGTACAGGAATGCGGTTGAGTGAAAGTGGGACAGTGAGAAAGTGGCTTTCGCATGCCTGAAGATATCAGTAAAACTAAGGTATTTAAATATCTTCTTACCCAGTACGTATCAGCTGCTTATGATGACGTGGCAGCCGCCTAGCTTAGTAAAGCCTAGAATGCATAATCTCTAAATAATGATTTCTTATTGCTGTACAAAATTTCGCGGTAAACTCAACAGTGGTAGATTGCCAAGCAGCGAGATGATGCGGATGAAATTTTGAATTCTATCATCATGCATCAATTTTAAACTCTATGTTTAATGCAAACAACTCCTCAGAATACTCCCCATGGTAAATTCAATTAGATTGTATTGGTAATTATATCAGGTTTAATCTAGTATAGATCACGTCTTAGTAATGTTGCGGCTTCCATACTAAGGACACTGGGTATATTTGCGGTAAATCTAAAGATACTCCGCGATATTATTACCAATTTCACATTTTGAATACATTATGAAAACTGTTTTTTTAAAAAAAAAAAACCTTGCATATATATTATAGAACAAACACACAAACACACGATCAAACTTGTCAGACCGTATTTAGTGGGAACCGATAATACAGATCAGACAATTTCTACTGGTTTTATATTATATAACCCGTAGGACCTTGTACTTTGTTCTACCATTAAAAAAAACACGTTTTAACAAATTCCCGCCAACGCTCTGTCTGTCGCGATATATTAAAAAAAAACCGTGTGTACACGTGACAAAAATGCAACTTTTTAAAATTCGAATTGTAAGTGACAGTAAGAGCTAACACCACAGAGAGACGGTTTTGTAACTCTCTGTGAACAAATATTCATTGTATAAGATTTCTCTTTTATTCTTTCTGGACAAACACTTTCTTTTTGTATAAAAACGTTTAATTTTGGAACCTTATATGTATAAAGAAACGTAGCACTTAATTTATACATTATCTTTTCAAAGAACCTTCACTTAAGTGAAATGTATTTATTTTATAACCGGCCAGTTTAAAATATTTTCAACTCAATTATTGCGTTATTTATAAATATAACAGCTGGAGAATGGCTCCATTACGTTCTAATGATACCGGGGAAATCCCACTCTATTGTGAGGTAAATCGAATTTGAGTCATAGCGCAATGCGAGCGAACTATAATGCACGATTAAGAAACATTGCGACACAGTTTACATTGGTAGGTCCATCCTGCAGTTCGCTTC
Source organism: Teinopalpus imperialis (assembly GCA_029286865.1). Classification (NCBI taxonomy): domain Eukaryota; kingdom Metazoa; phylum Arthropoda; class Insecta; order Lepidoptera; family Papilionidae; genus Teinopalpus; species Teinopalpus imperialis. The sequence goes on along the minus strand of JAGSMU010000456.1, from coordinate 22,396 downwards.
TAACAACAGTGTGGATGGCATCGGCTCGAGCGTTGTAGGACAGAATATAAATAGCAACATAACAACTCGTGTGCATCTTGAATCTTTGAAGAGATCATTGGCCACCAGTCGACACTTACCATCAGGTGAAATGCGTTTATCACACCTCATAATATAAACACATGAAAATGTTTATCCACCAGGTCTCAAATGAGCAGAATTCATTGCGCAATTACAACGAACAAAAACGTGGAGTGCCGTGACTTTAAAGGAAGCGCTTAGACACTGAGCTTAAGCCTTTACTTTAAAAGGTTATAAAAAAATTGCATTCCTGAAGTATTTTGGTTCAATGATTTCCGTTTATCCGTTAGAAGCAACCGACGTCGAAGTCCAGCCTTCTCTGGCATCCTCGAGTCCGTCACTGTCGCGCGCTAAGTAACGGTGCCAAGCCCAGGCTCCATCTCGGGAACTCTTGTCTTGGTTATTCATAAATAGAGGTCTCGGCTAGGCCCTAAGCGCTCGGTCACCTTTCAACCAGATGAAGATGTAAAAACCCTCTAAAAATAAAAAAAGTCCTAATTCATTTTGTAAGTGGCCGCATAAAAATGTTCATTGTTTCATGTTCAAATGTTCACAGTCTGAACTGCAATAAACTGAATAACTTTATTGGTAAACAGCTCTCGTAGTACATTCAACAAATCACACCACAAGTATTAATATCAAGGACGTAATACAAAACCAAAAAAAAAACGACGTCAGAGCACGGACGGCGAAGGGTTCCCTAGCTAACTACGTGTATATAGACAAGTATATACTTTGTTGATCTGATAATTTAGAGTAGAACAAAATATTAAAAAAAAACATTTCAGCAACAGCAAAAAAAAATAGGTGCATAATATTATTCAAAGACATTGTGAAAACTCAAAAAACTACGTGTAACCGAAAATATCTCATATTTTAAAATGTATACAATATATCTTATTCCAACCAAACGTTGAAGTATTTTTAAAATTCAACCATCTTAATTTTTTTCTGAATTTTTTATAATGTAGTGCATCGTTACTTAACCTCGGGTTGCGACCCGCACTTATTAAAAGGGGTTTGTTGTTGGGTCGCAATCTGTTTGAGAAATAAGATTTGTATACAAAAAAAATGTTTATTAAAAGAAATGTAATTTAATGGTGTTTTTGACAAGTTCATTGAAGTAAAGCGCAGGTTAAAACCTCGCCTAGACAGCCGACAGTACGAAAGGCGCGGGATATACGCGCTGTAATTTATATTTTTATGCCCGATTTCGCGTTTTTTATCGTCTGCGATATCAAGATATCGTTCGATATCGAGATCGTTCTCAGTGGATTTCGTATGACGCATGTGATCTTTCATCCTACTTCTGCAATACAATTGGTCCTTGAAAATTTAAACGTAATACGTGCGAAATAAATCATGTATTACGTTTAAATTTCATAGTGAAGCGATCGCAAGGTTTTATACTTGCATTTTTGACTTTCTCATGGGAGTCCGACATAAAATGGTAGCGACACGCGACTGCGACTTTAATCATTTAGAAACTTCAGTATCATTTTTCAAGACCTATCTAACCATACCCCACACGTTTAATTGGTCGAGTTTTATTACACCCCTCAGATACACGTACATACCATTATATAAATATTTATTGGGAAATATACCTTCTTCCAAATTTTATCTGTAAAGTGCCAATAGATTCAAAGTAAAATAGCTATGACATACGGACGGACAGGACGAACTTATAAGTGTCTTTTGTCTACGGAACCCTAAACATGTAACTAAATATACCACAATCGAGTGACTCGCGAGTTGAATCAATATAGGACAAGCAAAGCGCTTTATATATTTTATTATGTACAGCTTTATAATTTTATAACTGGTTCTGAACAGCTAATGCATAAAATAAAAAATAGAGTGTATCTGGTATGCTTTCTAATAAAATCATATAATAATATATGATTTTATTATATTTATGACAGTGGTAGAGCTACAATGCAGTATTTCTAGCTGCAGCACAATTGGCCAGCTCGAACGGGGTAGGACCACGCCCTCAAAGAATACCAGCGTGAAATAGCAGCATAATGCTGCTGCATTTCGTTCGGTGAGTGTAGGGATCCGGAGACCTTTATTACTGGTGACAAGGCATTCCATCTCAGTCCTCAAGGATCTGCATTATGATTCCTTGTCAAGGATGAATGTAGATGTCATGGTCCGCAGGAATCGTTTGCCATCAGGTGAACTGTGTGCTCTTTGTTACACTCAATGTAATTAATATATATATATATATATATATATATATATATATATATATATATATATATATATATATATATATATATATATATATATATATATATATATTTATATGTATATATATATATGTATATATATATGTATATATATATATATATATATATATATATATATATATATGCAATTATTTTAAGCAGATGTTTTAAAACGATATACGCGCCTAGTTCAGTCGATCTTAAGTGACTCTTGCTATTCACTGACATTCATTCTCGATAAGGAATCGTAATGAAATGCGCCACCTCATAGGACTAAAATGGAATTCCACGCCAGTAATGAGGGTCATGACCGATACCGATCTGATTAAAACCGCGTCAGACTGCGCCATCTCTAAAGGGCCAGAGCCAGTGATATATGCCATATAGATATATATATATATATAGATATATATAGATATATATATATATATATATATATATATATATATATATGTATATATGTATATGCATATATCTTCTGGTCTCAACCAGATGACATCAACTGCGCACAATATTTTTACAGTCGTAGGCTTTTGCGCAAACACTCACTCGTCGTCCCGAGGCGTCCCAAACAGATTGCCACAAAGTATCCTGAGCCACCTGCATCCATAGTCTTCCAGCAAACTTGCATAGATAGGTCACTCCATCTTTCTACACTAGCTGCCAGTCCGAGGTTGCCACTCACGAAACCTTCGTTCCCTTCGACTTTCGGTTCTAAGAGCTATATGGCCAGCTCATCGACACTTCAGCGAAGGCAACGAGGGTGACGACCGACATAGTTCAAACGATTAACAAAATGCAGTGGGTAATGGGCTCGATTCCTAATCAAAGATATATGTATTTTATTATACATTATTGTTAAAACCTAAAATAATAAAAGGGTTACAAAGAGTGAATAAATCCACCCTTAAGACATTGCCTGCCGACCAACTTTTGACATGGGGAGAAATAGTGTTACTTTGCAATGAATACATTTAAAAAGAAAATATATATAATGATAATAATTAGATATTATATAAAAATAATGTTGTAGATGGGCAATTGAATTCACTCACCATCACTAGAATAGTGTAATATATAATAATGTAGTATAAAGGAATGCAGTCATAGAAATGCAGTTTACAAAAAAAAATGAAAACTCTCAGTATTGCCAGTAATTAATAAATCTACAGTTGTCATTAAGATTTATTGCAGTATTATGTGGCTTCCAGCTTAAGAGAGTTATAGGTGTTTAATTAACTGGCTTCTTCATAACCTTCATTTAATTAATTGGTTTGATTTATAACCTCTTATAAAATATCAGATAACAATAACATATTAATATATATATTTTTTACTATCACACAGTTAACCTGATGATTACCATTATTTCCACCATTGATAATGAATTGTCATGTACATGTGTTGTCACCCATGATAACTAGGATAGAACATGTCACCAACAGTAATAAAGGTCTCAGATCTCTACACTCACCAGATGTAACTACAAATAAAAGAGAGCAAGGCTTTAATGCAGAAAAAAAAAGTCATAATATTTAATTTAAACTTATCAAACAAGTAATTTCTAGTTCAAACTTGTTTTTAATTATACTTCACAAAATTTATATTGCTAATTAAATATAAGAAGTTTACCTACTGTAACCAACTAGGTATGTATAGTATTTATATATTTATTGAGCTTTATGTACAAATATAAATACAACAAAACTAAGATAAGAGAAGTATGTAAAAAGACGCAGTTCGTTGTAACAATAAAATATCTCTTCAAGCAAGAGAAAAAAAGAAACACAGTGTACTCACAAAAAGGAAAAAAAAATACAGAACTATATTTATTTACAAACATACTCATACAAATAACAATATATATTATATATATATATATATATATTATATATAATGTATAAATAAATAATAAATATAAATATATTAAACCATACAATAATACAATACTAACATATAATTTCAATATATATTCAGCAGGATAAAAATAGATTGTGTTCTTTCACAAGTTTTACTATGGTGTAGCTCTTGTATGAAGAATGATATATAGGTACATATATAATTACTTGTCCTGACTGATTGATGCATCAACACAGAGCCTAATTCGCTGGGGCTATAAACTTAAAATTTTGGCATTTGATGCCTTTAATGTTGTAAGTATCCACTAAGGAAGAATTTATTTAAATTTCACGCCTAACGGGGTAAAATAGGGTTGGTTGATTGTATGGAAGTCGGTCATTTTCAAAGTAAGAAACACGAAATTTCATATACTTGCTTCTGTTTAGAAATAAATGTTTACATATATTGAAGTTCTTCAAAATTTTACTACTAAGAGGGTGAATTAGAGGTTGAACGTTTATATGGGTAGTTCGTCCCTTCTGATGGAAGAAACATGATATTGAATATGAAAGCTTCTTAAATAAAGTTTAGGCAAAAATATTAAACAAAGTTATATAAATCTAATCACGATAGATGGCATTGTGCACTATTTCTAAATCGCCCTATGACTTAATTAAGACTACTCAAACTACGAACCATATTTAAATATACATATATCCACGCATACGAAGACGCGGGAAACAGCTAGTTAAATATAAATTTTCGGAATGACAATGAAGTATACTATTGTAACATTGAAGGATTTTACATAATCATTCAATTTTACTATAAGTTCCTGACTACTATTGAGCCGAATGAAAGTATAAATGACCAAACAAACATGCAAACCAATTACGACATATTTTTCGTTTGTACTTCATCACCGATATGTCACTATGATGATGATGATGTCCAGGAGACTATTGCCAGATGACATCAACTGTGCAGAATATTTTATAGTGCCAAGCATTTGCACAAACAGAGTCACTCACTCATCCCCTTTCCTACTCATGTGATGAAAAGACGGTTCAGATGCAGCGTCAGGGATACAGAACGTACACGCAACAGACCCAAACCTGACAAAAACAATTTATGTGCATAAGTATTGTTTCTCAGCTGGTAATTGAAAACAAGAATACACCATGCATGTGTCGAGAGTTTTTATAATATATACCACTATCAAGCAAAATTGAACCTCACTTCCCAAGTTTTTTTTTATTACATTGAGAGTAACAAACAGTTCAACAATTGGTAAGTGGTTTCTGTAGTCCATGATATCTACATTCAGCCTTGACAAGGAATCATAATGGACATGCGATGTCACCCTTGAGGACTAAGAAGTAATGCCTTGTCACTAGTAAGAAAGGTCTCCGGGTTCTCTACACTCACCAGAAGAAACATTAAAACGTACAGGTAACGCGGTAACCATGTTCAACAGTGGACTGTTGACAGGCCGTGATAATGATATAAACTAGTAGATTTGATTGAAAATACTAGCTATGCATGTGATACATACACTGAAATTTATTTTTATATAAATCATAATGGAGCTGCATTGATAATTACCTCATATTTGTATAATATATATATATATATATATATATATATATATATATATATATATATATATATATATTATACAAATATGAGGTAATTATCAATGCAGTTCCATTATGATTTATATATATATATATATATATATATATATATATATATATAGATATATATATATGTATATATGTATATGCATATATCTTCTGGTCTCAGCCAGATGACATCAACTGCGCACAATATTTTTACAGTCGTAGGCTTTTGCGCAAACACTCACTCGTCGTCCCGAGGCGTCCCAAACAGATTGCCACAAAGTACTATCCTGAGCCACCTGCATCCATAGTCTTCCAGCAAACTTGCATAGATAGGTCACTCCATCTTTCTACACTAGCTGCCAGTCCGAGGTTGCCACTCACGAAACCTTCGTTCCCTTCGACTTTCGGTTCTACGAGCTATATGGCCAGCTCATCGACACTTCAGCGAAGGCAACGAGGGTGACGACCGACATAGTTCAAACGATTAACAAAATGCAGTGGGTAATGGGCCTGATTCCTAATCAAAGATATATGTATTTTATTATACATTATTGTTAAAACCTAAAATAATAAAAGGGTTACAAAGAGTGAATAAATCCACCCTTAAGACATTGCCTGCCGACCAACTTTTGACATGGGGAGAAATAGTGTTACTTTGCAATGAATACATTTAAAAAGAAAATATATATAATGATAATAATTAGATATTATATAAAAATAATGTTGTAGATGGGCAATTGAATTCACTCACCATCACTAGAATAGTGTAATATATAATAATGTAGTATAAAGGAATGCAGTCATAGAAATGCAGTTTACAAAAAAAAATGAAAACTCTCAGTATTGCCAGTAATTAATAAATCTACAGTTGTCATTAAGATTTATTGCAGTATTATGTGGCTTCCAGCTTAAGAGAGTTATAGGTGCTTAATTAACTGGCTTCTTCATAACCTTCATTTAATTAATTGGTTTGATTTATAACCTCTTATAAAATATCAGATAACAATAACATATTAATATATATATTTTTTACTATCACACAGTTAACCTGATGATTACCATTATTTCCACCATTGATAATGAATTGTCATGTACATGTGTTGTCACCCATGATAACTAGGATAGAACATGTCACCAACAGTAATAAAGGTCTCCAGATCTCTACACTCACCAGATGTAACTACAAATAAAAGAGAGCAAGGCTTTAATGCAGAAAAAAAAAGTCATAATATTTAATTTAAACTTATCAAACAAGTAATTTCTAGTTCAAACTTGTTTTTAATTATACTTCACAAAATTTATATTGCTAATTAAATATAAGAAGTTTACCTACTGTAACCAACTAGATATGTATAGTATTTATTTATTTATTGAACTTTATGTACAAATATAAATACAACAAAACTAAGATAAGAGTATGTAAAAAGACGCAGTTCATTGTAACAATAAAATATCTCTTCAAGCAAGAGAAAAAAAGAAACAAAGTGTACTCACAAAAAGGAAAAAAAAATACAGAACTATATTTATTTACAAACATACTCATACAAATAACAATATATATTATATATAATGTATAAATAAATAATAAATATAAATATATTAAACCATACAATAATACAATACTAACATATAATTTCAATATATATTCAGCAGGATAAAAATAGATTGTGTTCTTTCACAAGTTTTACTATGGTGTAGCTCTTGTATGAAGAATGATATATAGGTACATATATAATTACTTGTCCTGACTGATTGATGCATCAACACAGAGCCTAATTCGCTGGGGCTATAAACTTAAAATTTTGGCATTTGATGCCTTTAATGTTGTAAGTATCCACTAAGGAATATTTTTTTTTTTCACTATTCACAATTTTTACAAAATATGTAGTTTTGTGTCTCCCTGATAAGACACGCCCAACAAAACCAGGATGATAACTACGTTGTGACTTTCCGACCACTTGAGCAGCTTCTTTAGAACTGTGAGCATACACTTTTTCATTTTGCTTATTGTAGTGTTCTTCAATGGTGAAAATTTTTTCATCGGTAAAGAGGATATTTCTGTGCCTTTCACCTGTGTATCGCGACAGAAGGCGTTTTGATTGATTCACTCTCTTTAATTGATTTAGAGCATGTCTTGTATATTGATGATAAGCACCGAGATTCAGGTCTTGTTTTATAATACCCGACAGAGTCCTAGCGGGAATCTTCATTTCTCATGATAAGATTTTTTGCTTCCTAATGGGGATTTGACGAATTCTGGCTTTAACAGCATTAACATCCTTTGTAGTTCTAATAGCACGCGGCCACCCTGACCTTTTTTGGTCTTCGACAGAGAAAGTGTTGTTGTATCTGTTGATAGTACAATATACAAACATATGGCTGATCCAAGCTACCACCGAACCAAACCAAGCTTTTGAAGTGTCTGGAATATGACCGACGGCTCCATACCCTCTTTGTGCAAGGCGATCACTGCAATCCTATTTTCTTTAACACTTCATTCCATATTGTAATTTGATAATGAATACAAAAAAATATGTAAAATGGCGCAAAATCGAAGGAAGTTTTTAAAATAATACATGTGTTTCAAATTCAAAATAATTGAAGGTTGAAAAAAAGAAAAGTTTTTATGTAACAGTATTTATGGCCAGACTAGTTACATATTATGTATTTATACATGTATTATGTATTTAATATCTATTATATGTATGTATTATTATTTACTTGTATTAGTTATCTTAAGTTGTTTTCTTTTTATTAATTAGTTTATTGCTACAACTATCATACACATATCTCACTACATATTAGGTTTAAGTCCGCCCCTTGTAAACTTTTAATTTTGTTAAGGTTAAGGTTAAAATTAAGAGTAAATAAATAAATATAATCCAGTCCCAGCTTAAAATCTTTTTATATAAAGGTTGATTATGTAATATTAATATAAAATGATGTTAGCTTTGTTGACCTACACTGTGGTGGCCAATACGAGATTGCCATTTGAGAACCTTTCTTCCCCATTTGTTATTGGTATTATGAGCTATATTGCTGACCCATTACCACTTGTAACTTACTAATCCTTTGAGCTATGTCACTTACTTTAGTTGATTGATATACATTAATATTATTTAATTATATATTGCAAACATAAAAGTGAATTAATAAATATTTTATATATATTTAGGGTATGAACCCTCTACTGGAGTAAACATCTTAAGGATGAGAAGTATATCTCCTTTCCAGAGAGGGAATTAGACCGTAGTCAAATGGCTGCACTATGGATAGCTTGTGATCTCATATAGCTAAAATGGTTGTTTATATGAGATTTTTATTAATATGATATGCAGGTTCTTGTGTAACAGACAACAAGGCATTCCATGTAAGTTCTCGGGAGTGATAATGTATGGGCATCTTAAATTGTGTTGTTGAGAATGGCTGTTGATATCATGGTCCACAGTTTCATCAGCCTAATTGTAAGCCTGTTTGTCACCTACAACTTATGAGCTAGGTCACAAAATTCTAGGGTCAGAGAAGTCTCTTTCAATGCAAAGAGGTAAAGCACCATTTTTTACACTAATAAACATTTAATATAGCAATATTAATGTATTTTTAGCATATTTAGTTGCATCATCATCATTTTAGCCAGAACCCATAATACCTTAAGGTCTTGCAGTGGTATGATTTGCTTAGTATTTAATATAACTGGGTCCGAAGCTGATAGGAGCCTCTTTCTGTATTGTAATATGCATGTTTTATCGCCTTGAACTAGGTAGGAATTGGTGTATGGTGTGAGGATATGTGGCAGAACTTAAATGATTTGGGTGGTGTTGCTGTCTTAAGTATTTGGATACTTGTTGATGTCTCTTGACACCATTATATAATTTTGTTTCCTCTCTTCTTGTATAATAGATGACTACGATCCGAATAAGAAAAGAGAAATACGAAGAAGGATCACGGCAATTTTTTATTATTTAGTAATTATCAAACCAAAAAAGATTGTGATATAATGTACAAATGAAAACCTTGATAGACCCGGTCAATTGATGCCTTTTCGCAACAGTAAATAACCATAAACTACAATGTTTATGTATACGTTTAACTTTAAATAGCATAATTATAAATGCAAATAATTTTAAAAATAATCGAAGGTAATATGAAAATACATTTAACTCTGAATTTTGATTCGCACCAGTAGAATAAAAAGTTTATATATTGAGAATTCACTAAACGGTCTAATAACTGTTATGAATACAATGTACAATTTAACAATAACCAAAGGCGCAATACTCACAATAACTGTAGAATTCGTTTCGGTTTATGCTCCGATTAGAACCAAGTTTTCTTCTTCGTATACAATACAATAAATAACAACACAAAACACTATAAATATGTAAAATAATATTTTACGACCTTCTCTTGCACTGAATTAAAAAACAAAACTCAGTAAGTTCGGAAACTGTAACCACAACAAATAAGAACGAAATGAACCCTGCAGCTGCATCTGCATACAAACAAGTACAATACACCCAATACACACATTCGCAAATCAAGTCTTTTGACGTTTGACATTAGACAAAGTAAACGTCGTAATGACAGAGAAATTATTACCCATATCACGAGGAATATTTACACACGAAAATAGTATGTCGTTTATTGTTATGTTATAAAATTGAATTTAGGGCTAAGGCAGCAAAAATTATATATTATTAATATTCTTGTTTTTAACATTCTTTTCGCTTTCTTTTTATATTCCATCACTTTTGTTCTTGTTTTATCCTAACTATTTTGTTATCTAATAACAAGATCATTAACAGCGAGTTCTTAAAATAATGTTAATTTTTAACTCTTAAATAATATTTTGATCAAAAGAATCGCAAGAATTTTTAGTAATGTTGAAACATGACAAACTAGCATTCAGTTCACAGATTATTTACTGATCATCTACGGCTACCTACATCCATCCTCGATGAAGAGTCTAAATGTAAATCTATTGGTATCTCTGAGTATAAAGATTATATCATCACTAGTAATTAGATATCAGGTTCTCGCGGTTTTTTCTACGTGAGTGTACTCCTAATAAATATCCTAACATGTATATAGTTTCATGTTTACAAAAGGTTAGATTATTATATGTTTCTTCATCAAATTTGAAGCACAGAAATGTGCTTACATTTCTTTGCCTTGTATTAGCGTATAGGGACATTACTTAGTATTTTGTTTGTCTTTCTCTAATCCTTGCAGGATTGAATTGGAACATGTCTTGTGTCATCTATAACCCTGTGATAAGCACCTAGCTTCTGGTCTTGTTTAATAATTAAGAACAGTTTCTGCAGGTCGCTTTTGGAAATATTCATTTCACGCGATTCCATTCTGTTCCTTAGAGGGTATGTTGATATCTAGCTTTAATAGTTTTCATAGACCGGCTGGTTTTAATAGCATGGATTCAATATCTTTTATGATCTACAAACCTATTTTCTCAGGTTTCTGAAAAAATTTTTTTTTTATATATATATAAAATTAAGAGTAAATAAATAAATATAATCCAGTCCCAGCTTAAAATCTTTTTATATAAAGGTTGATTATGTAATATTAATATAAAATGATGTTAGCTTTGTTGACCTACACTGTGGTGGCCAATACGAGATTGCCATTTGAGAACCTTTCTTCCCCATTTGTTATTGGTATTATGAGCTATATTGCTGACCCATTACCACTTGTAACTTACTAATCCTTTGAGCTATGTCACTTACTTTAGTTGAATGATATACATTAATATTATTTAATTATATATTGCAAACATAAAAGTGAATTAATAAATATTTTATATATATATATATATATATATATATATATATATATATATATATATATATATATATATATATATATATATATATATATATATATATATATATATATATATATATATATATATATATATATATATATATATATATATATGTATATACCCCAGTCCGCCATATTTATTAGTCAGTCAGCAAGAAATAAAAATTGTCTATTTGAAATGCCACCTTTGGCTTTTATACAGGCCTTTAATCTGTTTGGCCACGAATCTATGGATTCACGCACTGTTTCCAAGGGAAATTTCTCCACTGCTTGCTCCAAAGATTTTTTAAGAGACTCAATGTCGCCGTGTCGTTTAGAGCAGGCCATATCCTCTAAAACTGACCATAATTTGAAGTCTAAAGGGCTGAGGTCTGGACTAGATGAGGGCCAGTCTTCAGCTCTTATAATGTCAGGCGTTGGTGGAAAAGCCAGGCTTGGTAGTTTGTGCCTTGTGACAGGTGCAGAGTCCTGCTGGAGAGTCCACGGCATATTTGTAAAAAGTGTATTGCTGAGAGGTTTGACAACATGATCCAAGACTGTATCTTGATACACTTTGGCTGAAGTTTTCACTCCTTCACAAATATTTTTTTTTTTTCACTATTCACAATTTTTTACAAAATATGTAGTTTTGTGTCTCCCTGATAAGACACGCCCAACAAAACCAGGATGATAACTACGTTGTGACTTTCCGACCACTTGAGCAGCTTCTTTAGAACTGTGAGCATACACTTTTTCATTTTGCTTATTGTAGTGTTCTTCAATGGTGAAAATTTTTTCATCGGTAAAGAGGATATTTCTGTGCCTTTCACCTGTGTATCGCGACAGAAGGCGTTTTGATTGATTCACTCTCTTTAATTGATTTAGAGCATGTCTTGTATATTGATGATAAGCACCGAGATTCAGGTCTTGTTTTATAATACCCGACAGAGTCCTAGCGGGAATCTTCATTTCTCATGATAAGATTTTTTGCTTCCTAATGGGGATTTGACGAATTCTGGCTTTAACAGCATTAACATCCTTTGTAGTTCTAATAGCACGCTGGCCACCCTGACCTTTTTGGGTCTTCGACACAGAAAGTGTTGTTGTATCTGTTGATAGTACAATATACAAACATATGGCTGATCAGGCTACCACAGAACAAAACCAAGCTTTTCAAGTGTCTGGAATATGACCAACGGCTCCATACCCTCTTTGTGCAAGGCGATCACTGCAATCCTATTTTCTTTAACACTTCATTCCATATTGTAATTTGATAATGAATACAAAAAAATATGTAAAATGGCGCAAAATCGAAGGAAGTTTTTAAAATAATATATGTGTTTCAAATTCAAAATAATTGAAAGGTTGAAAAAAAGAAAAGTTTTTATGTAACAGTATTTATGGCCAGACTAGTTACATATTATGTATTTATACATGTATTTAATATCTATTATATGTATGTATTATTATTTACTTGTATTAGCGTATAGGACATTACTTAGTATTTTGTTTGTCTTTCTCTAATCCTTGCAGGATTGAATTGGAACATGTCTTGTATCATCTATAACCCTGTGATAAGCACCTAGCTTCTGGTCTTGTTTAATAATTAAGAACAGTTTCTGCAGGTCGCTTTTGGAAATATTCATTTCACGCGATTCCATTCTGTTCCCTTAGAGGGTATGTTGATATCTAGCTTTAATAGTTTTCATAGACCGGCTGGTTTTAATAGCATGGATTCAATATCTTTTATGATCTACAAACCTATTTTCTCAGGTTTCTGAAAAAATTTTTTTTTTTTTATATATATATATATATATATATATATATATATATATATATATATATATATATGTATATACCTAGTCCGGCCATATTTATTAGTCAGACAGCAATAAATAAAAAAATTGTCTATTTGAAATGCCACCTTTGGCGTGTAGACAGGCATTTAATCTGTTTGGCCACGAATCTATGGATTCACGCACTGTTTCCAAGGGAAATTTCTCCACTGCTTGCTCCAAAGATTTTTTAAGAGACTCAATGTCGCCGTGTCGTTTAGAGCAGGCCATGTCCTCTAAAACTGACCATAATTTGAAGTCTAAAGGGCTGAGGTCTGGACTAGATGAGGGCCAGTCTTCAGCTCTTATAATGTCCGGAACGTTGGTGGAAAAGCCAGGCTTGGTAGTTTGTGCCTTGTGACAGGTGCAGAGTCCTGCTGGAGAGTCCACGGCATATTTGTAAAAAGTGTATTGCTGAGAGGTTTGACAACATGATCCAAGACTGTATCTTGATACACTTTGGCTGAAGTTTTCACTCCTTCACAAATATTTTTTTTTTTGTCACTATTCACAATTTTTTACAAAATATGTAGTTTTGTGTCTCCCTGATAAGACACGCCCAACAAAACCAGGATGATAACTACGTTGTGACTTTCCGACCACTTGAGCAGCTTCTTTAGAACTGTGAGCATACACTTTTTCATTTTGCTTATTGTAGTGTTCTTCAATGGTGAAAATTTTTTCATCGGTAAAGAGGATATTTCTGTGCCTTTCACCTGTGTATCGCGACAGAAGGCGTTTTGATTGATTCACTCTCTTTAATTGATTTAGAGCATGTCTTGTATATTGATGATAAGCACCGAGATTCAGGTCTTGTTTTATAATACCCGACAGAGTCCTAGCGGGAATCTTCATTTCTCATGATAAGATTTTTGCTTCCTAATGGGGATTTGACGAATTCTGGCTTTAACAGCATTAACATCCTTTGTAGTTCTAATAGCGGCCACCCTGACCTTTTTGGGTCTTCGACACAGAAAGTGTTGTTGTATCTGTTGATAGTACAATATACAAACATATGGCTGATCAGGCTACCACAGAACAAAACCAAGCTTTTCAAGTGTCTGGAATATGACCAACGGCTCCATACCCTCTTTGTGCAAGGCGATCACTGCAATCCTATTTTCTTTAACACTTCATTCCATATTGTAATTTGATAATGAATACAAAAAAATATGTAAAATGGCGCAAAATCGAAGGAAGTTTTTAAAATAATATATGTGTTTCAAATTCAAAATAATTGAAAGGTTGAAAAAAAGAAAAGTTTTTATGTAACAGTATTTATGGCCAGACTAGTTACATATTATGTATTTATACATGTATTTAATATCTATTATATGTATGTATTATTATTTACTTGTATTAGTTATCTAAAGTTGTTTTCTTTTTATTAATTAGTTTATTGCTACACCTATCATACACATATCTCACTACATATTAGGTTTAAGTCCGCCCCTCGTAAACCTTTAATTTTGTTAAGGTTAAGGTTAAAATTAAGAGTAAATAAATAAATATAATCCAGTCCCAGCTTAAAATCTTTTTATATAAAGGTTGATTATGTAATATTAATATAAAATGATGTTAGCTTTGTTGACCTACACTGTGGTGGCCAATACGAGATTGCCATTTGAGAACCTTTCTTCCCCATTTGTTATTGGTATTATGAGCTATATTGCTGACCCATTACCACTTGTAACTTACTAATCCTTTGAGCTATGTCACTTACTTTAGTTGAATGATATACATTAATATTATTTAATTATATATTGCAAACATAAAAGTGAATTAATAAATATTTTATATATATTTAGGGTATGAACCCTCTACTGGAGTAAACATCTTAAGGATGAGAAGTATATCTCCTTTCCAGAGAGGGAATTAGACCGTAGTCAAATGGCTGCACTATGGATAGCTTGTGATCTCATATAGCTAAAATGGTTGTTTATATGAGATTTTTATTAATATGATATGCAGGTTCTTGTGTAACAGACAACAAGGCATTCCATGTAAGTTCTCGGGAGTGATAATGTATGGGCATCTTAAATTGTGTTGTTGAGAATGGCTGTTGATATCATGGTCCACAGTTTCATCAGCCTAATTGTAAGCCTGTTTGTCACCTACAACTTATGAGCTAGGTCACAAAATTCTAGGGTCAGAGAAGTCTCTTTCAATGCAAAGAGGTAAAGCACCATTTTTTACACTAATAAACATTTAATATAGCAATATTAATGTATTTTTAGCATATTTAGTTGCATCATCATCATTTTAGCCAGAACCCATAATACCTTAAGGTCTTGCAGTGGTATGATTTGCTTAGTATTTAATATAACTGGGTCCGAAGCTGATAGGAGCCTCTTTCTGTATTGTAATATGCATGTTTTATCGCCTTGAACTAGGTAGGAATTGGTGTATGGTGTGAGGATATGTGGCAGAACTTAAATGATTTGGGTGGTGTTGCTGTCTTAAGTATTTGGATACTTGTTGATGTCTCTTGACACCATTATATAATTTTGTTTCCTCTCTTCTTGTATAATAGATGACTACGATCCGAATAAGAAAAGAGAAATACGAAGAAGGATCACGGCAATTTTTTATTATTTAGTAATTATCAAACCAAAAAAGATTGTGATATAATGTACAAATGAAAACCTTGATAGACCCGGTCAATTGATGCCTTTTCGCAACAGTAAATAACCATAAACTACAATGTTTATGTATACGTTTAACTTTAAATAGCATAATTATAAATGCAAATAATTTTAAAAATAATCGAAGGTAATATGAAAATACATTTAACTCTGAATTTTGATTCGCACCAGTAGAATAAAAAGTTTATATATTGAGAATTCACTAAACGGTCTAATAACTGTTATGAATACAATGTACAATTTAACAATAACCAAAGGCGCAATACTCACAATAACTGTAGAATTCGTTTCGGTTTATGCTCCGATTAGAACCAACTTTTCTTCTTCGTATACAATACAATAAATAACAACACAAAACACTATAAATATGTAAAATAATATTTTACGACCTTCTCTTGCACTGAATTAAAAAACAAAACTCAGTAAGTTCGGAAACTGTAACCACAACAAATAAGAACGAAATGAACCCTGCAGCTGCATCTGCATACAAACAAGTACAATACACCCAATACACACATTCGCAAATCAAGTCTTTTGACGTTTGACATTAGACAAAGTAAACGTCGTAATGACAGAGAAATTATTACCCATATCACGAGGAATATTTACACACGAAAATAGTATGTCGTTTATTGTTATGTTATAAAATTGAATTTAGGGCTAAGGCAGCAAAATTATATATTATTAATATTCTTGTTTTTAACATTCTTTTCGCTTTCTTTTATATTCCATCACTTTTGTTCTTGTTTTATCCTAACTATTTTGTTATCTAATAACAAGATCATTAACAGCGAGTTCTTAAAATAATGTTAATTTTTAACTCTTAAATAATATTTTGTTCAAAAGAATCGCAAGAATTTTTAGTAAAGTTGAAACATGACAAACTAGCATTCAGTTCACAGATTATTAACTGATCATCTACGGCTACCTACATCCATCCTCGATGAAGAGTCTAAATGTAAATCTATTGGTATCTCTGAGTTTAAAGATTATATCATCACTAGTAATTAGATATCAGGTTCTCGCGGTTTTTTCTACGTGAGTGTACTCCTAATAAATATCCTAACATGTATATAGTTTCATGTTTACAAAAGGTTAGATTATTATATGTTTCTTCATCAAATTTGAAGCACAGAAATGTGCTTACATTTCTTTGCCTTGTATTAGCGTATAGGGACATTACTTAGTATTTTGTTTGTCTTTCTCTAATCCTTGCAGGATTGAATTGGAACATGTCTTGTGTCATCTATAACCCTGTGATAAGCACCTAGCTTCTGGTCTTGTTTAATAATTAAGAACAGTTTCTGCAGGTCGCTTTTGGAAATATTCATTTCACGCGATTCCATTCTGTTCCCTTAGAGGGTATGTTGATATCTAACTTTAATAGTTTTCATAGACCGGCTGGTTTTAATAGCATGGATTCAATATCTTTTATGATCTTCAAACCTATTTTCTCAGGTTTCTGAAATTTTTTTTTTTTTTATATATATAATGTAATATTATGTATAAAATAAATAATCTCAATTAACCTGGCGTTTTTTAGGAATTCCAAATTTAAATGTATTTCAATAATCAAAATGAATACTGTAAAACAATCGGAAACGCTTATCACAGGATTTTGCTGGATCTCCTGGGTTCAGGGGATCCGGCTAAATCCTGTCCCAAGCGAAAGTTGACTCAGAAAAAGGTACTGGTGAGTATTTGGTGGACCAGTACTGGTCTTATATACAGCAAGTACAACTTCCTAAGATCTGTCCAGACGATTATGGTAGATCTGTACTGTCAATAATTGCAAACCATGATGGAAAAGCTAACCGAGACTGGTCAATTGCTCTAGCCCACTGTTTATTTATTAGAGGAGCTACGGTTGGAATCTGTCCGACACCCACCATGCTCCCCGGCTCTTGCTCTAAGAGATTATAACTTTATTTGGTATTTTGACAAATTCTCGCTCCCAAAACGATTTCAGCAATGAAATGTATGATAAGAAAACAATGATTGGTAATTCTTTTAATTTATTTAAATGGGACCAAAAGCCTTTGATCATTAGATTGATAAGTAAACGTCTGTGGTATTACATAAGCTTTAGTTTTTGGTCTTCCTTTTCTTAGTATAGAAAATATAATTCTCCATATCTTCTTTGAGTTAAAAAGAAATAAAAAAATATCAGCATTAAATATCTTAACACAACAGAACAAGCAACATGCCATGTATTTGGAAAAAAATATTTTAGTCCAATGTATAACCTAGAAAGTTGTATAAACACTGAATAAAATAACAATGAAAAGCAGTATATTACTTTAAACATTCAACATTTTCAAATAATTTATTAATTCACTGGCGATAAAAACAATAATAAATTGATTAAAAATTAAACATTTCTATCATCTGCCTATAATGATACATGCGTACATAGAAATAAACGTTGTGACGTCACACGCTGTGGGGTTTTTTCGGGGAACTATCAGCGTGTCAACGGTACCAGATTCATAAATTTATATCAATTTGATATACCTATTCATACAAAGTTTCAGGATACACATGCGTTTTGTCTATGCCTGGTGCTTTCTAACACACTCTACGAAACACTGCAGAGCATACTGCTATTTTACGATGCTATTCTATGAGGGCGTGGTTCTTTCCAGGTTGAGCCGACACCTTCATATTACAGCTTCAATGTCGCTCTGCCGCTTTTAAATAAAGCCGGTATTTAGGACGCCCAACAAGCCTATAGCTGAAGGAGAGTCATCTCGCAGCAATTTATCAACTTGTTGATACAATCAAGCCAGCAGAGGCGAGAAACTTCCCCGAACTTAAGATATTCGGCTGAAATACTAATAATTCTATTGTGTTATTCTTTCGTTGTGTATATCCTTTTATTGTTTAAAGTAAATTTTTGTATAACATTTTATTTGGGTTGCCTGGTGAAGATTGCCTTTGGCATTACGTCCGCCCTTTGTGAACCTTCGATTTTGTTTAGGATAATGAAATAATAATAAATCTTATTATAATATACTATTGTTATAAATTTGAAGATACTTTCTAAGAGAAACGAAAATTATAAATACTTTTAATTTATATATTATACTATACATGAAAATAAAGTATAAAAACCTGATTATGATTTTAAATTACTTATATATGTGTTATTTAAAAGTAATTTATGCAGGATTATAATTTCTATTTCACGTTGATATTCTGTGCCAAGTTGGTACTTCCCCGGTAGTGTGTCTCGGTTCTCCGACCAGTGTCAGACTTTACAGTCCGCTTGTAGATAAATAAAAAATAGTAAAGATAAAAAGAGAATAACTTAAATTTGAAAGTATTCAAACGTCATTCACAAGTATTTTTTTTATATGAGATGCCAATGCGCTGTTGCAATCGGACAGGAAATAGTTTATACTACATTTAATTGTGTATTTTTTTAAATTAACTTTAACTATAACGGTTCCAGTACATCAGTACATCTATTTTCTAACAATTGCGTTATATATATACTTTTCGCGAAGCATAATGCAAATAGAACGACGCTCCAAGTAGCGCCATCTATGCGCGACAAATAGCAAGTAATTTACTAAGATAAGAACCACTTCCAATATGCACTACGTATCAACCGACGACCTAGTTACCTCGACCAGTAAAAATAGCGGGCGACAATAGCTCAAACACTATTTTTAGTGCGTATCTTTAAAATCCCATACCACACACCCTTATCTCTCGGATTGTTTTCTTAACGAGTGTGGAATCTGTCATTTCGTTCGCGGTTACAGCGCAACGCATAAAACATATATATAATAGTATAGTACCGCCAAAATCGATACTACGCCGCGTAAGGCCAGTCCGAGTTGTTTTTTCGTCTGAACATTAGTGCTCGTTTAGTTGACGCTAGAGTTTTTAGTTTAATAAAACGTTCCACATGCGACAAGGACGGGAAATAAGTCAGGCCAGAGAGGAACAGAGAGGACTGTGCTATATATACTATGTATGTTATTCTTTTTTGTTTTCTCTCTCTATCGTTTTATTTCGTACTATATTGTTTACTATATACTTACTAACCGTGGTTAAGATCGCCAAAGAAATTTTACTTCTGTCATTTTGTTTTTTTTATCAATCGATATCATACCGCACAAACTAATAATAATATAAAATATAAGATTGTCTTTTTGTATCCGTCATCTATTTTAGAGGGTGAGATAGGAGTATATCTTCTTAAAAGCCGTATTACTAGAAATGTGATTAATATGAGTGTATATAGCCACAGAAAAACCAAGAAAATGATGGATGAATTTGTAAGGTAATGAGTGATACACCAGAACAAAGTTCACCCGATGACTTGCCCTCAACAAAGATACAAAATGGACCTGCGTTGTCTCTAGGTCTCCGAATCTCTACACTCCCTTCACGAAACACAGGAGCGGTATGCTGCTATTTTACTGGTATTCTGTGAGGGTGTGGTCAGTCTTCGGTCGAGACGACCCATTAATGTACACATCCATGCACACAGTACAGTCAGAAACAAATTACGTTAGCGTATCTACCACATACATTGTACATGTCTGCAAGTTTAAAATAGCAAAATGGTACGGTTGGAGCAAAATAAAAACTTAAAATAATACATTAATTTCTTCAACTTATAACATATAATATATATAATATAATATACACATATAATAATATATAATATAATTGAACTATATAACAATGACAATAAAGAATTTATCAGCAGGGAGAGGCATCGCCAGTCAAGACTAGATGTCAGACTATAAAACTAGTTTTTATTCGTGCCTTACTTTCAGGACCAAATAACAAAATAATCTAGACTGCCTTAATGCTTTAGCTTATAAATAGCTGTCAAATCTGCTATCTCTTAACTGCCTAAAAAATTTGATTCGTTTCTGATTTGTATTTTTCCTTAGTTATTAATAATGAACCGACGATTCTTACCCACTACTGTATCTCCTGTAAACCAGGAACGACGGCACGCAATTTGAAAGCAATGTGGGATGACAGTAGTAGAGATACACTGCAGTTTGTTTCTAGCTGCAGAATGAATGGGCCATTGCGACCGGGGTAAGACTGCTGTGTTTCGTCTGGTGAATGCGGAGACCTTTATTACTGGTGGACGAGGCATTCCACCTCAGTCCTCAAGGGTGACGACGCGTCCTGTCATGGTTGAATGTAGATGCCATGGACCGCAGGAATCATTTGCCATCCGGTGAACTGTGTGCTCGTTTGTTACTCTCAATGTAAAAAAAAGGTCTAAAACAACGATTTTACTTTGCACTAATATTTAGATAGGTATCGTGAGGACCGAAGGAGCCGCGATAACTTTTTTTTTAAATATTAGACGTGACAATAAAACACACGGTTCACCTGATCTATATGACCCTAGGATATATTCTGAATACCACATGACTTCAACGTCAAGTGCTGTTAGGGATGACAAATGAACACACAGTTCAGCTGATGGTAATTGATGATTGCTGCTCATGACATATACATTATTCCTCAGCAGAGATTAGTCACCAAATTCGTTGACACATCTGAGGACTGAGATGGAATACCTTGTCTCGTGTAATTGGATCTTTGGATCGCTTCTCTCACCATACGAAACAGCAGTGTTATGATGCAATTTTCTCTCTGGTATACTGTGAGGGCGCGGTCCTTCCCTATTGACACGACCCATTAAATCTGTGGCCTGGTGACTTGTGAGACAGGTGGAAACCTTGTTCAATTAAGCTTTTATTCTCCGTGTTATCTATACGATACAAGTGTTGTGCTCGCACAAACTCTTGCATCAAACTTATTTATTCCACACATACTCGTATAAATAATGTTTGTGGTGAGAAATAAAGATTTTTTTAGAAGCGTCAATATCCTAATGGTCTGCGAAACTTAAGGTCGTAGGTTCAAATCCAGCATTCTACTATTGTCGTGAACCATCTCCTAGCACAAGCATTTCCAGCTTAGTTTGAGTGGTAAACCGGAATATTAGTAAGTTAATAGCAATAAAGCATAATAGCATCGTTAATATAATTTAAAAAAAAATATTCATGGTGCAGTTTTACTGCAGCTTTTTTTAATTTCATATATACAATTTACATATCATTAAAAATATAACAGTGTCTTTAAACCTAAATAAGGTGTGTCTAGACACTAGGTGACTACCGTGGAGAAGTGCTAGACTATTACCAATCCTATCGTTAGACTAAAGAATGGTTATATCTAGATATTTTTTATTACAGACAGATATTAGGCAATATTTTTAACAATTTTAAACAATCCAAGATGTAAAATGGTAGAGTCTAACATCTTGGATGTTAGACGTAAAAATTTCCGAC
>JAGSMU010000455.1:0-30750 GCA_029286865.1 Teinopalpus imperialis | reverse complement strand
TACACAAAGATAGGTGGTTAGGTTAGGTTAGGTTACAAAATCAGCACGAAAAACGAAGATACGAAAATTTTACAAGTGAATAAAAATTACGCAATTATGAAACTAAAAATAACTGATTACAACTAGATTCAGAAATGGCCTAAATGCGGCGCAGGATGACTGGTTCAACGATTACACTGGAACAAATGCTACAAATAAAACCAATTTGGAATGCTTAAGACTCTAATACACAAAGATATAGTGGTTAGGGTTAGGCTAGGTTAGGTTACAAAATCAGCACGAAAAACGAAGACATGAAAATTTTACAAATGGAATAAAATTACGTAATTATGAAACTAAAAATAACTGATAACAACTAGACTAGAAATGGCCTAAATGCGGCGCAGGATGACTGTCTAACGATTACACTGGAACAAATGCTACAACAAAACCAATTGGGAATGCTTAAGACTCTAATACACAAAGATAGGTGGTTAGGTTAGGTAAGGTTAGGTTAGGTTAGGCTAGGTTAGGTTAGGTTTGGTTAGGTTACAAAATCAGCACGAAAAACGAAGATACGAAAATTTTACAAGTGGAATAAAATTACGCAATTATGAAACTAAAAATAACTGATTACAATCCAGACTAGAAATGGCCTAAATGCGGCGCAGGATGATCGTCTAACGATTACACTGGAACAAATGCTACAAATAAAACCAATTTGGAATGCTTAAGACTCTAATACACAAAGATATAGGTGGTTAGGGTTAGGTTAGGTTACAAAATCAGCAATGAAAAACGAAGACATGAAAATTTTACAAGGAATAAAATTACGTAATTATGAAACTAAAAATAACTGATTACAACTAGATTCAGAAATGGCCTAAATGCGGCGCGCAGGATGATCGTCTAACGATTACACTGAACAAATGCTACAACAAAACCAATTTGAATGCGTAAGACTCTAATAATAAAGATATAGGTGGTTAGGGTTAGGTTAGGTTAGATTACAAAATCAGCACGAAAAACGAAGACATGAAAATTTTACAAGTGGAATAAAATTACGTAATTATGAAACTAAAAATAACTGATTACAACTAGACTAGAAATGGCCTAAATGCGGCGCAGGATGACTGTCTAACGATTACACTGAACAAATGCTACAACAAAAAACCAATTTGGAATGCTTAAGACTCTAATACACAAAGATATAGGTGGTTAGGGTTAGGTTAGGTTAGGTTAGGTTAGGTTACAAAATCAGCACGAAAAACGAAGACATGAAAATTTTTACAAGTGGAATAAAATTAAGTAATTATGAAACTAAAAATAACTGATTACAACTAGACTAGAAATGGTCTAAATTCGGCGCAGGATGACTGTCTAACGATTACACTGAACAAATGCTACAACAAAAAACCAATTTGGAATGCGTAAGACTCTAATACACAAAGATATAGGTGGTTAGGGTTAGGTTAGGTTAGGTTAGGTTACAAAATCAGCACGAAAAACGAAGACATGAAAATTTTACAAGTGGAATAAAATTACGTAATTATGAAACTAAAAATAACTGATTACAACTAGACTAGAAATGGCCTAAATGCGGCGCAGGATGACTGGTCTAACGATTACACTGGAACAAATGCTACAACAAAACCAATTTGGAATGCTTAAGACTCTAATACAAAGATATAGGTGGTTAGGGTTAGGTTAGGTTAGTTAGGTTAGGTTAGGTTAGGTTAGGTTAGGTTAGGTTAGGTTAGTTACAAAATCAGCACGAAAAACGAAGACATGAAAATTTTACAAGTGGAATAAAATTACGTAATTGGCGAAACTAAAAATAACTGATTACAACTAGATTCAGAAATGGCCTTAAATGCGGCGCAGGATGACTGTCTAACGATTACACTGAACAAATGCTACAACAAAAACCAATTTGAATGCTTAAGACTCTAATACACAAAGATATAGGTGGTTAGGGTTAGTTTAGGTTAGGTTAGGCTAGGTTAGGTTACAAAATCAGCACGAAAAACGAAGACATGAAAATTTTTACAAATGGAATAAAATTACGTAATAATGAAACTAAAAATAACTGATAACAACTAGACTAGAAATGTATCTAAAATGCGGCGCAGGATGACTGGTCTAACGATTAAACTGAACAAATGCTACAAATAAAACCAATTTGGAATGCTTAAGACTCTAATACACAAAGATATAGGTGGTTAGGTTAGGTTAGGTTAGGTTAGGTTAGGTTAGGTGACAAAATCAGCACGAAAAACGAAGACATGAAATTTTTTACAAGTGGAATAAAATTACGTAATTATGAAACTAAAAATAACTGATTACAACTAGACTAGAAATGGCCTAAATGCGGCGCAGGATGACTGTCTAACGATTACACTGAACAAATGCTACAACAAAAAACCAATTTGGAATGCTTAAGACTCTAATACACAAAAATATAGGTGGTTAAGGTTAGGTTAGGTTAGGTTAGGTTAGGTTAGGTTACAAAATCAGCACGAAAAACGAAGACATGAAAATTTTTACAAGTGGAATAAAATTACGTAATTATGAAACTAAAAATAACTGATTACAACTAGATTCAGAAATGGCCTTAAATGCGGCGCAGGATGACTGTCTAACGATTACACTGAACAAATGCTACAACAAAAACCAATTTGAATGCTTAAGACTTAATACACAAAGATATAGTGGTTAGGTTAGGTTAGGCTAGGTTAGGTTAGGTTAGTTACAAAATCAGCAATGAAAAACGAAGATACGAAAATTTTACAAGTGAATAAAAATTACGTAATTATGAAACTAAAAATAACTGGATAACAACTAGACTAGAAATGGCCTAAATGCGGCGCAGGATGACTGTCTAACGATTAAACTGAACAAATGCTACAACAAAAACAATTTGGAATGCTTAAGACTCCTAATACACAAAGATATAGGTGGTTAGGGTTAGGTTAGGTTAGGTTAGGTTAGGTTAGGTTAGTTACAAAATCAGCACGAAAAACGAAGACATGAAAATTTTACAAGTGGAATAAAATTACGCAATTATGAAACTAAAAATAACTGATTACAACTAGACTAGAAATGGCCTTAAATGCGGCGCAGGATGACTGTCTAACGATTACACTGAACAAATGCTACAACAAAACCAATTTGGAATGCTTAAGACTCTAATACACAAAGATATAGGTGGTTAGGGTTAGGTTAGGTTAGGTTAGGTTAGGTTAGGTTAGAGTACAAAATCAGCACGAAAAACGAAGACATGAAAATTTTACAAGTGGAATAAAATTACGTAATTATGAAACTAAAAATAACTGATTACAACTAGATTAGAAATGGCCTAAATGCGGCGCAGGATGACTGTCTAACGATTACACTGAACAAATGCTACAACAAAAAAACAATTTGGAATGCTTAAGACTCTAATACATAAAGATATAGGTGGTTAGGTTAGGTTAGGTTAGGTTAGGTTAGGTTAGGTTAGGTTAGGTTAGGTTAGGTTAGGTTAGGTTACAAAATCAGCAATGAAAAACGAAGACATGAAAATTTTACAAGTGGAATAAAATTACGTAATTGGCGAAACTAAAAATAACTGATTACAACTAGACTAGAAATGGCCTAAATGCGGCGCAGGATGACTCGTCTAACGATTACACTGGAACAAATGCTACAACAAAACCAATTTGAATGCTTAAGACTCTAATACATAAAGATATAGGTGGTTAGGGTTAGGTTAGGTTAGGTTAGGTTAGGTTACAAAATCAGCACGAAAAACGAAGACATGAAAATTTTTACAAATGGATTAAAATTACGTAATTATGAAACTAAAAATAACTGATTACAACTAGATTCAGAAATGGCCTAAATGCGGCGCAGGATGACTGTGTAACGATTAAACTGAACAAATGCTACAACAAAAAACCAATTTGGAATG
The DNA here is from genome assembly GCA_029286865.1 of Teinopalpus imperialis. Taxonomy (NCBI): domain Eukaryota; kingdom Metazoa; phylum Arthropoda; class Insecta; order Lepidoptera; family Papilionidae; genus Teinopalpus; species Teinopalpus imperialis. Next base: position 26,819 of record JAGSMU010000455.1, on the reverse strand, counting down.
CTTAAGACTCTAATACACAAAGATATAGGTGGTTAGGGTTAGGTTAGGTTAGGTTAGGTTAGGTTAGGTTAGGTTAGGTGACAAAATCAGCACGAAAAACGAAGACATGAAATTTTTTACAAGTGGAATAAAATTACGTAATTAAGGAAACTAAAAATAACTGGATTACAACTAGATTCAGAAATGGCCTAAATGCGGCGCAGGATGACTGTCTAACGATTACACTGAACAAATGCTACAACAAAACCAATTTGAATGCTTAAGACTCTAATACACAAAGATATAGGTGGTTAGGTTAGTTAGGTTAGGTTAGGTTAGGTTAGGTTAGGTTACAAAATCAGCAATGAAAAACGAAGACATGAAAATTTTACAAGTGGAATAAAATTACGTAATTATGAAACTAAAAATAACTGATTACAACCAGATTCAGAAATGGCCTAAATGCGGCGCAGGATGACTGTCTAACGATTACACTGGAACAAAATGCTACAACAAAACCAATTTGGAATGCTTAAGACTCTAATACACAAAGATATAGGTGGTTAGGGTTAGGTTAGGTTAGGTTAGGTTAGGCTACAAAATCAGCACGAAAAACGAAGACATGAAAATTTTTACAAGTGAATAAAAATTACGTAATTATGAAACTAAAAATAACTGATTACAACTAGATTCAGAAATGGCCTAAATGCGGCGCAGGATGACCGTCTAACGATTACACTGAACAAATGCTACAACAAAAACAATTTGGAATGCTTAAGACTCTAATACACAAAGATATAGGTGGTTAGGTTAGAGTTAGAGTTAGAGTTAGGTTAGGTTAGGTTAGGTTAGGTTACAAAATCAGCAATGAAAAACGAAGACATGAAAATTTTTACAAGTGGAATAAAATTCCGTAATTACGAAACTAAAAATAACTGATAACAACTAGACTAGAAATGGCCTAAATGCGGCGCAGGATGACTGTCTAACGATTACACTGAACAAATGCTACAACAAAACCAATTTGGAATGCTTAAGACTCTAATACACAAAGATATAGGTGGTTAGGTTAGGCTAGGTTAGGCTAGGTTAGGTTAGGTTAGGTTAGGTTACAAAATCAGCAATGAAAAACGAAGACATGAAAATTTTTACAAGTGGAATAAAATTACGTAATTATGAAACTAAAAATAACTGATTACAACTAGATTCAGAAATGGCCTAAATGCGGCGCAGGATGACTGTCTAACGATTACACTGAACAAATGCTACAACAAAACCAATTTGGAATGCTTAAGACTCCTAATACACAAAGATATAGGTGGTTAGGTTAGGTTAGGTTAGGTTACAAAATCAGCAATGAAAAACGAAGACATGAAAATTTTTACAAGTGGAATAAAATTACGTAATTATGAAACCAAAAATAACTGATTACAACCAGATTCAGAAATGGCCTAAATGCGGCGCAGGATGACTGTCTAACGATTACACTGAACAAATGCTACAACAAAACCAATTTGAATGCTTAAGACTCTAATACAATAAAAGATATAGGTGGTTAGGCTAGGTTAGGTTAGGTTAAGTTAGGTTAGGTTAGGTTAGGTTACAAAATCAGCAATGAAAAACGAAGACATGAAAATTTTTACAAGTGGAATAAAATTACGTAATTATGAAACCAAAAATAACTGATTACAACTAGACTAGAAATGGCCTAAATGCGGCGCAGGATGACTGTCTAACGATTACACTGAACAAATGCCACAACAAAACCAATTTGAACGCTTAAGACTCTAATACACAAAGATATAGGTGGTTAGGTTAGGCTAGGCTAGGCTAGGCCAGGCTAGGTTAGGTTAGGTTACAAAATCAGCAATGAAAAACGAAGACATGAAAATTTTTACAAGTGGAATAAAATTACGTAATTATGAAACCAAAAATAACTGATTACAACTAGATTCAGAAATGGCCTAAATGCGGCGCAGGATGACTGTCTAACGATTACACTGAACAAATGCTACAACAAAACCAATTTGGAATGCTTAAGACTCTAATACAAAGATATAGGTGGTTAGGGTTAGGTTAGGTTAGGTTAGGTTAGGTTAGGTTACAAAATCAGCACGAAAAACGAAGACATGAAAATTTTTACAAGTGGAATAAAATTACGTAATTATGAAACCAAAAATAACTGATTACAACCAGATTCAGAAATGGCCTAAATGCGGCGCAGGATGACTGTCTAACGATTACACCGAACAAAATGCTACAACAAAACCAATTTGAATGCTTAAGACTCCAATACACAAAGATATAGGTGGTTAGGTTAGGCTAGGTTAGGTTAGGCTAGGTTAGGTTAGGTTAGGCTAGGCTAGGCCAGGCTAGGCTAGGCCAGGCTAGGCTAGGCTAGGTTAGGCTAGGCTAGGTTAGGCTAGGCCAGGCCAGGCTAGGTTAGGCTAGGTTAGGTTAGGCTAGGTTAGGTTAGGTTAGGTTAGGCCAGGTTAGGTTAGGCTAGGCTAGGTTAGGCTAGGTTAGGTTAGGTTAGGCTAGGTTAGGTTAGGTTAGGCTAGGTTAGGTTAGGTTAGGCTAGGCCAGGCCAGGCCAGGCTAGGTTAGGTTAGGTTAGGCTAGGCCAGGCTAGGCTAGGTTAGGCTAGGTTAGGTTAGGTTAGGCTAGGCCAGGCTAGGCCAGGTTAGGCTAGGCTAGGTTAGGTTAGAGTTAGAGTTAGGTTAGGTTAGGCTAGGCTAGGTTAGGTTAGGCCAGGCTAGGCCAGGCTAGGTTAGGTTAGAGTTAGAGTTAGGTTAGGTTAGGCCAGGTTAGGTTAGGCTAGGCTAGGTTAGGTTAGGTTAGGTTAGTTAGGTTAGGTTAAGGTTAGGTTAGGTTAGGTTAGTTAGGCTAGGTTAGGTTAGGTTAGAGTTAGAGTTAGAGTTAGGTTAGGTTAGGCTAGGCTAGGTTAGGTTAGGTTAGGCCAGGCCAGGCTAGGCCAGGTTAGGTTAGGTTAGGCTAGGCTAGGCCAGGCTAGGCTAGGCTAGGTTAGGCTAGGCTAGGCCAGGCCAGGCTAGGCCAGGCTAGGCTAGGCCAGGCCAGGCCAGGCCAGGCTAGGCCAGGCCAGGCCAGGCTAGGCCAGGTTAGGTTAGGCTAGGCCAGGCTAGGCCAGGTTAGGTTAGGTTAAGGTTAGGTTAGGCCAGGTTAGGCTAGGCTAGGTTAGGCCAGGTTAGGTTAGGTTAGGTTAGGTTAGGTTAGGTTGGGTTAGGTTAGGCTAGGCTTTTCATCCCCATAGGGTCCCACGGCCCTGCTGCTATTGTTTATGCAGCATCATTTTATTCTAGGATTAGACAAGGGAAATAATTTTTTCAGTGTTTTTATTATTATTATTATTGTATATATATAACATAATTAATTTTAGTCCTGGCCGGCGTTACAATTCATTTCAATTTTCAGCAATATTTCAATACTGGTAGAATTTAAGATTATTATTTACATAGAATGGTTTAACTATAATTTACATAGCTTATTTTCTTTATATACATTCAATACATTCAATTTCGATATAAATTCATATTTGGGTAAACAATTATTCTAAATGTTATTAATCAGTTTACAATTATTTATATAAGATTTATGACTAGATAGACTGTGGGTAACATTACATAATTTGCCTGGTCGGCGAGTTTCTTGCTCGCCTGTTTCCGCGCAGGAAACAGGCAGCAGTACTCGGGACCATTACAGTTTTTGCGATTACAGAGAAGGCGTGGATTCGCAAGTTCCTACGTAAGATATTAGCTAAGCTTAGAGTCAATCCTGGTCTTGTGACATGTCAAAAATGTAGGTATTTAACAATAGTATTAAAAATGTATTAATAATTATTATATACAGTCAACCCTCCTATAACGCGGTACTCTCAGAACGCGGTTTCCATATAACGCGGAGCTGAAATTGCGACAGCCCTCCTATAACGCGGTACTCTTACAGCGCGGTTTCCGTTCAACAACGTCCCATCAGTTCTTTCCGTGCACCCAATGAATGGTTTTAACTGGATATGTTTATATCAGCGTGGTTCACGGGTGGGGCTCCTCATGCGCTATCTTCCACTTCTATTAACTAAATAGTTTCGCATCGACAGCGTGCCATGCGTGTGTGTCTAACGAAACTGTAACATGAAAGATATATGTGATCTTTTGACTACATTGTCGCGTGAACTATAGAAAACTACGTTCTGCTTATGTCTTAGCCGCTTACGGCATCGGTTTCAGTCGTCTCAGAGCTGTTTCACAGTACGTCTCGTTGATGACCAATTCTTTCTAAAATTTTGTCTGCACCGTCCATTCGTTCAGCTTTTTGCTGCTTAATTTGTGGTTTATAATTGGACAACATTACACAATACTGTAAGTAATATTCTTCATTTGTTCTAATATAATAATAATAAAGTAATTATTAACCCTAGATTTGCATCATGTCAAACACAAAAGAAACAAGGAAAGGATTAAAAAGAAAGTTTATATCGCTTGAAGATAAAATCCAAATCTTAAATCGTTTAGAAGGCGGGGAAAAAATATCGTCTGTTGCAAAATCAACAAATTTGAATGAATCTACAATTCGAACCTTAAAGAAAAATGCAGATAATATAAGGAAAACTGTGGCAGATGGCTGTCCGTTAGGTGCGAAACGTGTTACTCGCACACGAAATTCTAATATGGTTAAAATGGAATGGGCGTTAATGATCTGGTTGGAAGACTGTATAGCCAAAGAGATTCCTATCAGTGGAAATCTTATCAAGCAGAAAGCACTTAAAATCTACGAACATTTAAGGAATATTGGGCATTCTTATGCAGGGCTAGAAAATCATTCGTTTGTCGCGAGTAAAGGATGGTTTGAAAAACTAAAAAAGGTACACATTGCACAATATTAAGTTTCATGGAGAACAGGCCTCAGCAGATGTTGAGGCTACCGAAAATTATAAGCTGGAACTAGCTAGAATTATCAATGAAGGAGGTTATTCACCTGATCAGATTTTTAACGCCGATGAGACGGCATTATATTGGAAAAAACTACCATCTAGGACCTTCATTTCGAAAAATCAAAGGCGTGCTCAGGGGTTTAAACCTTCAAAAGAACGTATCACCCTTCATGTGTGCAGCAATCTATCAGGAGCCTGATGATAAAACCCATGATAATAAATCGTTCTTCAACTCCCCGTGTAATGAAAACATTAATAAGAGCCAATTGCCTGTATTCTGGCGATTTAATAAAGCTTGGATGACTCAAGATTTATTTAAGGATTGGTTTTATAATTGTTTTATCCCGGCAGTGGAAACCTATACGATGGAAAAAAAATTGTATTTCAAAGTTTTATTGGTTATTGATAACGCTGGTTGCCACAACATAGAACTGGACCACCCAAATGTGAAAATTGTCTTCCTTCCTCCTAACTGCACGTCATTAATACAACCTTTGGACCACGGAGTCATTCAAACTTTTAAAATGTACTATGCACGCCAACTTTTCCAAACCACTTTCGACAGATTAGAAAATGGTGAAAATAAAACTCTTACTCAACTGTGGATGGAATTTTCTATTTTAGATTGTATTAGAACCGTGTTATCGGCTTGCGCGGAAATTAAACCATCAACGCTTAATGCGTGTTGGAAACCTCTTTACCTCAAATGGTTCAAGCAATACAAGATGATTCTACAATTTCACTCCCAGTTACAGAAATAGTAAACATTGCTTCTCGTTTAAACGATGAAGAATTTGCAGTAAACCATCAGGATGTAAGAGAACTAGTACTCGGGGAAGAAACTTTAGATGAGGAAGAACTGATGGAATTAATTGATGCACACATCTCAAATGCATTGGTAAACGAAAATAAGGAAAACGAATGGGTGCCAAACCTCGATTTACAAGATGTGAAAAAAGGGCTAAATTTGTCTAAAGAATTAGAACTTCATTTCATTGAAACTGATCATTCAACGGTGCGCAGCGCAAAGTTTGAAAAGAGAGTTAAGAAATTGCTTAGCTCCCTATAGAGAGATTTTAGTGGAGTTAGAAAAAAAAAAGCTACAATCGAAAACCAATGTGAAGATCAACCAACAAAAAAGACATTTTGCCCATTAAAAGAAGGCGAGTTAGGCGACTCATATCTGACAGTGAGGATGAGTGTTGAAAGATTACATCATTTTACAAAAGTCTTTCTTTTGTTTTTGTTGGAAAACAGTTTTTTAGTTTAGTTTTTGTTTCTCTTCTTTTTGTAACTCTTCAATTCAATAAAAATAATTTATAATTTATCTTGTCTTTTGTATTTATTGGTCTCCATATAACGCGGTACGAATGATGTGATTTGTACTTATTCTGAGTCTCTTGTAGCGCGGTTTCCATACAACGCGGTAGACGGTTTCCATAGAACGCGCTACGAATTAGCCTGGTTTGTACGGTTAAATCCGAGTTTCTTATAGCGCGGTTTCCATATAACGCGGTACGCACTCACCGCGTTATAGGAGGGTTGACTGTATTAAAATTATGCATTTATTCCACAATTATTGTGTGTATGGACATTATATATTGGTGATTATATGCTATGTCATTGTGAATTATAGAATAATATTGATGGATAGATATAGAATTATGTAAGTGTTGCGCTCTATATGTATTTTTTTTTTGGGTGCCTTACATCAAAAGAGCCCGGTAGCAGTTTATGTTATGATATTAGGTTAGACTACAGTGGAACCGTTTGCCCTCGCCGCCAGGCGCATTACTGTTTTGCAGTAGTTGAAAAAAGTGTCCCTGCAGTCGTCGCTCTCCACGATCCGCACAATGTTTTCTCTGGTGATTGACTGGTCCATTCTGAGCTCGCAGTCATAACGATAGCGTGCGAACCTTGGACATTTCGTCAGTATATGTTCGATAGTTTCACTACTATCGTTATCGCAAGCGCAAAATGGATCTGGGGCAATCCCAAATCTATGTAGATAGGCTTTTATGCCTCCGTGTCCTGTAAGGTATTGAGATTTGACATTGGAGTGATTTTCGTTCCTGAGGACTCTGTGCGCTACTTGTATGTCGTCGAAGAATAATTTAATAGCGCTAGCCGAGGTGTAATCTTTGTAGCGTTTCTGCCAGGTGGTGATTGTGTTGCCTCTTATGCACCGCTTTGCGAATGATAGGGGGAATCTTCCGTAGGTTGGGGATCTCTTGGACTTTTTTGCTGCTTCCTTCGCTAGTTCGTCCGCGCGCTCGTTGCCCGGTAGGCCGGTGTGCGCCTTTATCCAGGCTAACTGAATGCGGTGTCCTTTGTTTTCCAGCTCTTGCATTAGCTTTCGCGTTTCAGCTGCCAGTGGGTGGAGAGGAGCCGGATGGCAGATACTTTGGAGGGCGGATTTGGAGTCGCTAAGCAGGGTGGTTTGAGTACATGTTTTTATCTTCCCTTTAATGAGTTCGAGTGCTCTTTTAATTGCTGCGAGTTCTGCTTGAAATACGCTGCAGAAACTTTCGAGTCTCATCGTAGTCTTAAAACTTTCTCTTCCTCCGGTCCAAATAGAGACCGCGGCTCCAACCTTTCCTTCTAGTTTGCTTCCGTCCGTGTAAATGAGGGTTTGGTTCTCTTGTAAACCTTTGAGGTCGTCCTCTGTACTTATTTCCAGAAATATACGAGTCTCTCGGTATGCCGGATGAGGAAGCTGTGAGGGGTCAAGTCTTGGTTCTAGTTCTCGCCCGGAAAGCCAGGGAGTGGCTTTCCTCTTTTAATTTCGTATATTTTCAGCTGTTCCATGGCTCTGAGGTCCAGCGGCAAGATATCTGCCAGAACCGCCGATGCTATTGTTGATGTGGTCCGGTGTGCCTTAGCAATGCGGATTGCAAAGCTACGGGTAATATTGTCCAGCTTTCGGCGGTTTAGTCTCTTGTCTTTGGCTTCCGCCCAGACGTTAGCCGCGTATAGTATTGTTGGTTCAACAACTGTTCTGTAAATAGTGCGAAGGATGGCACTGTTTAACCCCCAGTGCGCGCTCGCCGCTCTTGAGACAGATTTATAGATGTTTACTGCCTTTCTATACCTATCGGAAATATGTTCACCAAAGTTTAAGTTAGAATCTATGGTAAGACCTAGAACTTTAAGACAACCAGTAAAAGGAATCTCGGCTCCCTCGAATACCACCTTTGGTGTTCGGTATTTGAGTCGCTTGGTAACGAGAATTGCCTGTGTTTTATGAGCGGCGAAGCGCATTTTGTGGGCTTTGCCCCACTTGGATATAGCATGGAGAGCCTCGGAGAGGATGGACTCCAGTTTGTCGGCGGTGGACGCCGCCGCGACAATTAAAATATCGTCGGCGAAGGCCTGTACATGAGCCTCCAGGTTTTCTGATGCTTGCAGTAGAGGGTCCAATTGGGCGTTCCATAATATTGGCCCGCAGGTGGATCCCTGGATGCATCCTTTATTGGTGGTGCGGTGGGCTTTGGCTCCTGCGTACTGTAGCTCTATGGTTCTATCTGAGAGATAGCTGTGCACCAGCCCGAGGGTTGTGGAATCAATGTTCCTTTTGGCCAGTTCGCTCAGGATAGCCGGCCACCATGCGTTGTCGAACGCTCCCTCGATGTCTAGGGATACGACCACGATCAGTTTGCGACTTTTGAGACCCTCCTTGATCGTGGTCATGGCATCGTAGAGAGCGTCCTCCGTGCTTCTCTGTGGCCGGAAGCCGTACTGCCTCGGACTGAGAGCACAGCCACTCTCCAGAGTCCATGTTATTCGGTTTGTGAAGAGCTTCTCTAGCACTTTTCCCAAGACTGGCAACAAACCTATTGGTCTAAAAGATTTGGGCTCTGTGTAGTCGTCCTTCCCTGGCTTTGGTATGACTTTTATGGTTGCTTTTTTCCATAGGGCTGGAAAGTAACCAAGCCTAAGGCAAGCGTTGTATATTGCCATCAACCAGTCAGCTTCCGCTCCGAAGACTTTTAGACATATGTCCGATGTTAGACCATCTTTTCCTGGCGCCTTCCTCGGACTCATGCCATTCAGGATACTTGCGACTTCTTCACATGTAAATTGCATCGTGTTGATGCCGGTCTGTTGGGAAATTGTTTTTAAAAGTTCGTTAACTGTCGCTCTGGTGATTAGGTGTTCAGGTTCATCAGTTTCGCTCAGGTCATGGGGGAAGAAAGTTCTGGCCAGTAGGGAGGCCGAGTCTTCGGGGGATAGCATCTCTTTGGTTTGGGGATCTTTGAGTAGCTCATCTTGTCTTCTTTCCCCGCAGATCTTGAGTACTCGGTAAATTCGCTCCCACATATTTTCTCTGTTTTGGCTAGCGCAAAAGTCCTTCCAGCTGTCCGTGATTGCCGTCTGAAGTTGTTGCTTGTAAGTTTCCTTGGCTTTGAGATATTCGGCAACCGCAAAGGGCCTTCTGCGCGGATTTGCTCCGCCGATCCTGTTACGGAGTCTCTTCACATCCCTTTTTAGTGTGGCTAGTTGTTGGTTCCACCAGTGGGGTTTTGCGGGGATTTTCTCCTTGATCTTGGGGATTGCTGAGTCACAGGCCGTCAAGATCGCTTGTGTCGCTATAAAAACAAATTCCTCGAGTTCCTCTTCTTTTTTTATGTGATTTATTTGCTCCTTAGTGATGTTTCTGTGTGTGAGCTCACTGGACAGGGTTTTGGTGAATTTATCCCAGTCTGCTCGTTTGGTATTGTACACCCTTGTAGTCGGTTTTGGTCTATTAGGTGTGCTGCGCTGTAATTCCAGGCGGAAGCTGATCGGCCTATGATCCGAAAGGCATCCAAGGTCTGGGTCCACCCGCCAGTCGCGTATGTAGGGTGTTAAATCTGCTGACGTCGTGGTGACGTCAACATTGCTTGAATATTCCTTCCCTCCTCTGATGATAAAGAAGGTCGGTGTTGTGCCTTTGTTTAGGACCATGAGACCCCTATCGGCTAGGAAGTCAACCATGGCTGTTCCCCTAGAATCCTCGGTGGGGCTCCCCCACCATGGGCTCTTAGCGTTGAAGTCGCCTGCTATCAATGTTTTCTTTGTTTGCAACTTGTCCATACAATGATTTAGCGTCCGAATGTCTTCCTCTATATCCTTGTTTCCCTCAAGATATACGCTAATCACTCCAATGTCAATATTGTCGAAGTGTAGCTTAACGGCTACTATGTTTTGGAGATTATCGCCTGATTTCGCGTCACTTGGGCAGAATTGCGCAGAACGACGACTGCGGATTTGACTGGTCCAGGACCAGTTGAGTCTTGTATGACGTCGGCGGCGCATGACAAACGTCCTTTCGTACCTACATAGGGCTCTTGGAGGAGCAATATGGATACCTTGTTATTTACCGCCGCTGCGAACAGGTCTTTCGTGGCGGCGAATCCCCTACCTAGGTTTGCTTGGACGAACTTGGTTATTTCTTTTGTTGTGCTGCTGTCGTCCTTCTCAACAATAGTCTACTCTGGACCGCGCTATCCGGTCCCACTTCTTCCAGTAGTCGCACTCGCTGCTGTAGGCCGGATGCACTGTGTCCGTCGTGTGCTTTAGGTTAGAGCAGTTTGTGCATTTTGGTGGTCCTGTTCGTTTGGGACATTCTCTTGTTTCGTGGGGATCTGCGCAGTAGCCGCATACGCATGGATTCTTGCAAAGTCGTGCCATGTGCCCGAAGCCCAGACATCTGTAGCACTGTACAACCGGTGTTTGGTCCAGGGCCATGACTATTTGGTAGCCGACTCGAACTTTATTATTAACCAGTGCCTTCCACATTATTGGGTCCGCTTCCAGGATGGCGTTCGTCAGGGTGTCATTTCGGCCCTTTGTCCGCCTTACCACCTTTATGGCTCTATTTTCGGCTGGCACTTCCTTTATTAGATTACCATTTTGTTTCAAAATGGCATCTGTAACTTGCAGGTCATTCATGTCCTTTGCCAGTCCCACTAATCGTATCAAAGGGGACTTGTTTTTCAGTTGTTTAGCTGATAGTGAATGGTCGGCTTGTGTGAGGACTTCGCTGAAGTGCTTGCGTTCTTCCGCTGTCTCGCAACTCACTATGACCCGTTGGTCCCTCGCCTTTCGGATTCCTGTGATACCAATGCCTCTGTCGACGACATTGACTCTTGTTTTAATTTTATTCAGAATCTCGTCGCCAGAGAGGCGAGGGTCAATGGACTCGACCATTAGGTTGAACTTAGGCGTTGCAGGGGTGGCTCGAGTAATTCGCTCGGTGTTCCATTTCCCCCTGCGTCTGTGGGTAACTAGTTGCCACTGGTTATCTTCAGTTTCTGAGCTTCTTTCTGCGTTGGCTGCTTCCACCGCTGTTTTAAGTGGAGCTATAAGGTCAGTCAACTGTTGCCTGGTCTCCGTGAGCGCTAGTTCGATACCAACCCCCGCAGCGCCCTGATGTAGGCCCGGTGCTACGCTTTGGAGGTCCTTTAGTTCTTCGATATCCTTCCTAGATTCACGCAGATTGTTCAACACCGGTGACAGGGAATCTCGCAGGTCCTGTTGTAGCTGTGTTCTTGTAAGTATGGATGTCTGCGGTGCAGTAGATCTTATTTCCTGAGAGTTTAGTATGATTTTTATTTCTTTGATGTCACTTTGAATTTCGCTGAGAGTGGATTCTGAGTTATGTGGCGTGTAGCTGCATGGTGGGTAGATGGTCTTGTCACTTTCTCTGGTTTTATCGGTTTCAGTGTATGCATTGTGCCATTTTTCTAGGTCTACTCGGATTCCTCGTAGTTGTTCCATGACCGTTACGGTTTTGTTGCTCAGTGCCTCGAATTCACTTTTTTCCAGTTCAGATGATTTGTGGATCACCTGCTTCGCGTCTCTTGTGGTGGTTAATGTGAAGCGAGAAGACAGTTCTTTTAGGTCTTTGTGAATTGCGGTGATGTTTTTTATTGGATCGTCGAGTTCGAAGTTTAGCCATGCTTTAATGTCCTCGGTAGTTTTGTAGGTTTTGGACATGATTTCTTGTGCTGCCTTGAGTCTGTTTGTAAGTTCCGCTTGCATGTCTTGAATGGCACGCGTGTGGCCTCTTTCACAGCGGACCAGTTCTTTTGCGGCTCTGGTCTTCTCCTGCTCGAGTGCTACTCTGTGTCTGGACCTAGAGTCGGAGAGAGAAAGAACAATCTCGTAGAGTGATTGTAGGCTTTCCTGAGCTTCAGCTTTGCATTCTCTCTTCATGTTCCCTGCCCTTTCCAGGGCTTCTTTTCCGGACAACAGGAGCTCGGTGGCGCGTTTAGTTGCTAGGTCCATGGAGACGCCGGTCCGTTTCCCTGAAGGGGGCAGGATGCTCATCCTTCCGCTAGTGACGCTGTCTCCATCAGACCATTCATCTTCTGTCCTGTTGTCTGTGATTGAAACATCCGACTCTGATGGTTGGGGCTTGGCCGCCTGGGGGATGGACCCCTCGTCTGGCGAATAGTACTCCGAGGGTGTTGCGCTTTCTTGTGCTCCTCTTAAGATTGCCGCCCTTCGGAGTGTCGCTCCATCCTGAAGAGATGACGGGGCCTTCTTCTGCTTCGGGAGGGGTGCCGCTTTCAGGGATGATGTACGTGATATCCCTTTATTTTCCGACATTTCTTTATCTGTTTTCTTTTGTTTCAGGTGACCGGCGAGTAGGCGGTGGGAGCTGAGTGTGGCGGTTTCAGGTAAGTGCTTTATTTTTATTTTTATTTATTATTTATTTTGCCCTTTGGGTTACGTAATTGTGTTTCAAGGTGAATTTGTATTGTCTATTGTGGGGGGTGGGAGCGTCCGGTTTGCCCGGTGACCGGCGAGTAAGCGATGGGAGCTAAGTGTGGTGGTTTAGGTAAGTGTTTAATTTTATTTTTATTTATTTATTTTTTGCCCTTTGGGTTACGTACTTGCGTTTCTAGGGTGAATTTATATTGTCAATTGTGGGGGGGAGGAGCGTCCGATTTGCACCGTATTAGTTTCACGACTTGGGCCTTTGCTTATTTAATAATTTTGCATTTAAAAATTTTTAGAAATTTAGAAAATAAAAAAGTTTTCTTTGTTTAGTTTGAAAACAGTGATCTCCGGACGCGTTTAAGCACTTCACTTTGACCTTTGCAGCTTTTCAATCCTTAGGTTGTGGTATCTAAAGTTTTACAAGAGCTAACTATACAGTATAGGCTATAAGTTCACGGTGTTAGAACACTATGTCCCTTTGTATGGAGTCCTTGTTATTTAAGTTCTAAGTTGTGGATGCTTTTTTTCAGAAGTTAATTTTTCTACTTGTGTAAGCGTGGGAGGTTTCCGGCGATTCTTAGGCCTCTAGAACTGTAGATCCGTCGAGTCTGCACCCTATTGTGCTATAGGATTTATCCCAGAAGCTATATGTGGCTGGATATAATGTTTTTCAAAAAGTTGATTTTTGCGAATTTTCTATCTCCTTTGTAGGAAAAGTCTCAAGCACTATGCCTCAAAATAGAAGCTCAGGGTCATTTTTTAGACCGTCACTAGATACTTAAACTAAATTTTTTTAAAATAGTCCACAGATAAAAAAGTCAATTTTCGAAAAATATTTACGTAATTCACGTGTTATTTCCGACTAAGTCCACTATAACGTTTATTACTTAAAAACTACTTGGCCGATTTGCCTGAAATTTAGCATGCTACTTACTAACTATATTGTCTGTATTTTTAACACTATAAAAGTATATGTTGTCACTTAAAATTTTTTTTTCCGGGGGGCCTAAAGTTCAAGTTTGCACTCACCCGAGGAAAAACCTATGCCAAATCCAGAGTTTTTGTGTCACGAAGATGGTTGAGGTGTCTATAGGATGCTGAGAGGATGGTCTTTCAGCGCAGATGTTCAAAAGCATCCGCACTGCTCCGGATGCGTGATCGACCACGCCCCTTTATTTCCTTTTTCTTCTGTAACTTTTTTTTCCTTTAGCAGGAAAAATCTGGTTTTGCCAGGAAGGAGCGCCTCAATGGCCCTTACAGGAAGAACCAAAATATGGGGGGGTACAGGCGATTAATCAGGAGGCGTTCGCTGATATGTGTTTTCGCCACGTGGTAAGTAGAAAAATTTTGGTGTTTTTCGTCCAGATTTTCTTCAGATTCACACTATTCACAAAACTAACTTGACCACACTGTTCTACACGTTTTTCCGCATCTTTTGATGTATGACACGATATGTTTTAAACACTTTTATTATTTTACAGGATTTTTGGACTGCGGAGCGTCTCCGGAACGATGCGCACGGGTCGGACGTCATAACAGACTCGGTTAGGTTAGGTTAGGTTAGGTTAGGCTAGGCTAGGTTAGGTTAGGTTAGGTTAGGTTAGGTTAGGTTAGGCTAGGTTAGGTTAGGTTAGGTTAGGTTGGGTTAGGTTAGGTTAGGCTAGGCTAGGCTAGGCTAGGCTAGGCTAGGTTAGGCTAGGTTAGGTTAGTTAGGTTAGGTTAGGTTAGGTTAGGCGGTTTAGACCCTCATTTCTGGGGCCTTGCATGTATTACCCCTGACATGATAACTCAGGACTTTTTGTTCTTTCTAACATTATCCACTTACACTATTTTTAGTCGAGTCTTATCTCTGTATACATCGTATTCTATTCTTATATATATTTCTTCTTAGTCAAACTTAATATATATATAGTTCTAAATTTAGTTACTATGTAGTATATATAACTAAATATTCACACACATACTAACATCCTCATACATTCATTTTGTTTTATTTTGTCGTATAGCTTTCATCGCCACACGCTTGCAGAAATGCAGGAATTTCTACAAAATCTCTGCTACTGATAAGGACTGGCAAGTTATTTATTGTTACTTTTAAACCTGTGTAGCTCTCAACATTGAGCCTCTCCCCTGCGTTGACAGGACACTCCGTTATGAGGTGCAAGATATCCTCCTGATGGTGTCGTCACAGACACACGACGGGCTCTCTTTACACCTGAAGCGGTTCAAGTATTCGGAGAAACCGCCGTGGCCCGTGAACACCTGCACAGACAGAGCGTCCATCTCCAGGTTTTAATTACGCTGAAGGCTTCTGACGCGTCCGGGAAGAAGGCTTTGGTGACGGAAGCCGTGTCACCCTTCCGATACCTCCTGTTCCATTCATCAACCGACTCCAAACGGATTTGTCGCTTGACGAACGAGACAGGGCATCGATCGTAGTCGGGGGTCCTCTTGGTCTTAATTGCAGCCTCCTTTGCAAGTTCGTCCGCCCTCTCGTTCCTCCAAACCTGCGTGGGCTTTCACCCATGTTAGGGAGATGTTCTTCCCACGTCCCCGCAATGTACAGATGTTTTGTCGTGCTTTCACCGCGAGGGGATGCAGGAATCCGGGTTAATAACCGTTTGGAGGGCGGACCTGGAGTCGCAATAGACCCTGAAGTTCCGTGCAGAGTGCCGTAGTGCCCACTCGGTGGCTTCACTGATTGCCAGCAATTCCGCCTGGTAGACGGTGCAGTAATCACCCAGCTTGAGTTTTCGGGTACTCTTCTCGGCCGCGCCTATCCAAATGGATAGTGCCGTCTGACTTTCCCCTCGATTTTACTACCGTCGGTGTAAATTCGGACGGTAGCCTCGTCTTGCGTAGGCAAATCCACACCGTCCCCATGCAGGTGAAGTCCAGCTCCAGCCTTCGGCAGGATGTGGCATCTCGGCGTAGGAGTCCTAGTCTCCATATCCCTGTCCCCTACCACTGCCGCGATATGCCTCTTTACTTGGTAAAGAGAGGCTGCTTCCTGATCCTTATATCCAGGGGAAGTAATCCGGCTAGCAGCAGGGCTGAATGCAGGAGACGGTCCTATACGATTTCACAATCTTCTGACAAACCCTCTCTGCACGGAGTCCAGCTGCTTTCTGGCAGACCTTTTTAGTGTCGCCGACGCCCATGCGCCCGCAGCATACATGATCGTCGGCTCCACCACCGCCGTATAAATGGTTCTAACCACCTCGGGTTCAACTCTATTGATTTTAGTGGTTCTTCGACAGTTGGACGTACAGACTCTGCGCCTTCCGACACACATTTGCAATGTGCGCGTTGAACGTGAGTCCGTCGTCCACTGTGAGGCCGAGTATCTTGATGTTCTTGGAGAGCTCGATCCTCACACCGCCCATGGTCAGGAGTGGTGAGTCAAACTTCAGCTTCCTCGTCACTACCATAGCCTTAGTTTTGTGTGCTGCGAAGTTTAGCTTATTTTCGACCCCCACCCCGAACATAATCGAGTACCGGTTCGGCTCTCCGTTGCACTTCTAGTGCATTGTCCCCGAGATAATCAAAACCACGTCATCAGCAAAGGCCTGACAGTATACCCTCCGCCCCAATTCTTCCAGAAGAGGATTAAGCAGCAGGTTCCACAGCGTAGGACCCCAATGGATCCTTGCACGCACTTTGTCGTACGCTTGACCCATTCCGCACCGGCGAACCCGACGCGCACTGATCGATCGCTAAGATAGCTGTCAATTAGGCGCCTCAGGTCCACCGGGCATCCGGTCTCCGCCAGTCTGAGTTCGATCGCGGGCCACCACGCATTATCGAATGCTCCCTCTATGTCCAGCGACACCAAAATAATGAGCTTTTCTCACGAAGCCGATCATTTAGGTGTCCCATCATGGCACAGAGGAGTCTTCGGTACTACGTTGCGGCATGAAGCCGTACTGGCTGTCACTGATCTGGGGCACTATGTGCCACCTGATTCTCTGGACAACCATCTTTTCGCAGATCTTACCCAGTACCGGCAAGAGACCTATGGGTCTGTAGGACTTAGGGTCCGCGTATGTGTCCTTTTCCCGGCTTCCGTATGACTACTACCACAGCTTCCTTCCACCTTGCAGGAAGTAAGAAAGACTTAGGCACTTGTTCATAAGTGCGAGGAACAGGTCAGGGTCCAGTGTGATTGCCGTACAGCAGATGTCGGAGGTAAGGCCGTCCATTCCAGGCGCCTTTTGGATTGAACGACGACGCGGCCCACAGCAGTTCGCTCTTGGTGAATGGTGGGTTGCATGAGTCATCACGCAGCCCCTCATTTATTGTATCTGCAATTTCTCTTACTTGCTTGTGTTCCACGTCGTCGTTGGCGGGATTATCCTCTGGATAGAACGTATCCGCCAGCAATTTGGCCGACTCCTGCCCTCCCAGTACTACTCCATTTCGCACCAGAGGAACGTCCTCTTGTCTCACCGCTGTACGTCTAATCACCCGGTATATACCGTCCCACATCGACTCCCTATCTTGCTGGCCGCAGAAGGCCTTCCAGCTGGCGGTTTGCGCTTTCTTTACTTCAAGGAAATAGTTTTCCTTAGCCTCAAGGTACTGCTCGACAACCCACTCGGCGGATCGGTGCAGCGCAAGAGATTCTGCGCTTTTTCCGCAGGACCTCTTTTGAGGTTAGTGAGTTCCACCGTCCACCAGGGCAATCCTATAAATTTCTTACTGCTGACTTTTTTAAGTGTTTTTTCACACGTTTCCTGTATGGTGCTTGTTAGTTTTGTTATTATTTGTTCCAAATCTTCTGTATTTTTAATTTCTTCTATTTTGGTTATATTTATTTCGTTGTTTTCATTAATGAGTTCTACGGAACTCGCTCCAGTTTGCTTTTCTGGTATTGTATTTTCTTGTCGTGTTCTTTAATTCTATGGTTCTATTGTTGTGTATATTAATTTCAAATAGGATGGCCCTGTGGTCGGAGTTTGTCACTCCATCTTCCAGGCGCCAGCCATCGATCCTCCCTAGAAGGGTCGCCGAGCAAGCTGTCACGTCCACATAGCTGGTAAATCTTCTGCCGCCCCTGATGGTGTCGAAAGTGGGCTCGGTTCTGTTGAGTAGGTGGAGCTCAAGCTCGTCGAGCATTAAAGCCACCTCTGTTCCTCTCTTGTCCGTCTTTCGACTTCCCCACCAAGAGTTCCAAGCGTTCACATCCCCACCCAATATCACGTCTCTGGTGCCCATACCTACTACCGCGGCCGTGATGTCGTTAAGATAGGGGCGATAGGCTTATCACCCTCAAGGTATACGGAGACTACCCCGACCTCCCAGACCCCAATCCTCAACTTGGCAACTGCGATATTCTCAGTTGTCAAGTCGGGACACTGGGTGATCTGGATAGCTCCATCGAACACTACAATGGCGGCTTTGATAACCCGCTCGGAGTTAGGCTCCTCGCGCATTGTATTGTCCGTACTCCTCGATATTGTTTCATCTCCCTATCCTCCCGATATAAGGCTCTTGCACCATTGCCAAGGTCAACTTGCGAGTGACCGCCTCGGTCATGAGCTCTGCTGTCGCAGTTTCGCTCCTCTGCATGTTGACTTGATGACGCGATATTGGTGGCCACGATCGCTGTGTACAGTAGGGACGCCCTTAGCAGTAGGCTATGGTGGACCTCGCTAGTGTCTCCCATTTCCTTCTGACAGGGCAGTCCGAACTGAATGCATTGTGGTTTCTCCTGTCCAGTCCTGCCTTCGAGCAGTTACAGCACGATGGTATCTCCAGAGAGCATTTCAGTGCACTCTGCTCTGAGGTGTGGACCTCCGCAGTGACTGCACACATCTGTCGTCTCCGTGCATACCCGCTTGCTGTGTCCATACCCCAGGCATCGTGAGCACTGTATGAGCGGTGATTGATCCTCCACTCTTACTCTCTGGAGATCTACATGTACAATACCCACTTGAGTAAGACTGGTCCATATCGGCGGAGAAACCCTCAAGACTACGTGCGATGTGAGCGGATTCCTAGTCCTCTTCCTGTATTTGACTTCCATCCTGTCATTGTCTTTTCCTATATCTTTCAAGAGATGCCTGTTTTGCACCTTTAACGCTCTTATAATTTCCTCATCACTGTTGTATTGCATCACGTCACGTAATATGATTAATGGATCTTTATTTTTGATTTCCTCGACTTTTAAGCTTGTTCCTGCCTTTTGTATTTTTTCTTTTATTTTCTTAATTTCGTCTTGAGCATTGCAACCCAATATTACTTTTCTATCTCTTGCTTTCCTAATTTTGTCTATCTTTAATCCCTCTTCTTTGGCATTAACCACCTTTCTTATTTTATCCATCACCTGGTCTCCCGTTTCCTTTTCATCGTTGGAGGTGATCACCACAGAGTGTACTGCCGTATTCTCTGGAAGTGATCTCGTCTGTGGTTTGGCTGCCACACTTGCGTACGTTCTTTTTTCTTCCCTAATTTCTTGTCTTTTTAACTCTTCCGTTAGTTTTTCCATTTCCTTTTGTTTTCTTCTAGAAGCTTTCCGTGTTCCTCTAACTTTCTTAAAAATGTGCTTTCTACTTCTTCTTTTCTTGTCTCGTGTCCCTGTTCCGGTTCTATCGCCTTCTTCTCCTTATCTATTATCTCTGTCCCTGTACTCCTATCTTTCTCTGCCTCCTTGACCAGCTGATAGAGTTTCTATAGCCTGAGTGACTTCCATTTTTATGTCTGTCCTCAGGTTTCTAGAGTTGTTCAAGTTCAGCTTGGCCTTATGGAGGCAGGCCCGTGCCTCTGTTAAACGGTCCGCATACTTAGTCGTCTGTGTTTTCTCTGTGCCCTCCGCTGATAGTTTGCGGGTCTTTGCTTCCTGGGAAGGTGCTATCCTCTGTTTCTGGCGAACCGTCAATGTACTAGATTTCCCTGAGAGTTTAGGTTCGTCCAGAGAAACATCACTAAGTGCGGGCTGTGAAGCCGGTCGTCTGGTGTCGGAGGGCAGTACCTGTGCTGCCCCTTCGCTAGAGACCACAGGAGTGCTGATCGTGGGAACAACATCCACCTCTAGAACGTTTGACATTTTGTCTGTGTCTTCGTTCGCGCATCCAGGTGTTGCATTCGGAAGGTCCTCACGTACGGTTTTGTTTGTCTTTTCGTTAGTGTGCGTATTCTGATCATTTTGAGTCCTTATAACTGCTGCCAAATCCGCAGTTTTGTGTCCGGGTGGATGTTGATGAGTCTAATTAGAGCTGGGGTGATGGTCTATCAGCACAAATAAAGAAAAATACCCGCACAGCACCGGATAAGAACTGAACATAACCTGTTTTCGGTTAAAAGTCTTCAGTAAAAGTAAAGTAAAGTAACTTACCTTTCAGGAAAAATCCGATTCTTGGCTGAAAGGAGCAGCTCACCAGACTCTTCAAAGAACTACACTGTTCAGCGTAATTTTCCGCGTCTTTTGAAATATAACACACTATATTTTGAACACTTTGACTATTTTATTAGATTTTAGAACACGGAGCGCCTCCGAAACGATGCGCACGGGTCGGACGTCGGCACGCGACTGGGTTAGGTTAGGTTAGGTTAGGTTAGGTTAGGTTAGGTTAGGTTAGGTTAGGTTAGGTTAGGTTAGGTTAGGTTAGGTTAGGTTAGGTTAGGTTAGGTTAGGTTAGGTTAGGTTAGGTTAGGTTAGGTTAGGTTAGGTTAGGTTAGGTTAGAGTTAGGTTAGGTTAGGATTAGGTTAGGTTGGGATTGGGTTAGGTTAGGCTAGGTTTTTATACACGTACCCCTAACAAGTTTAAGTCAGGGACCTTCTTTACTTCCTTCTTTCATCTCTTACAATTCTCTTTATTTGCGTTTTCCTCCTCTCTTTTCTATTATTATTACGTTTTGTCGTTTTGTTTTATATTTTACCTTTATTTATTTCCTCTGTTATACTTTATTTTAATTACTATTCTTAACTTTAATAGTGACATTCTATTAGATACTGTCAGCACTTATATTTCTTCTTATTTATTAGCTATTTTTTTGTCTAGGCCAGGTGGTATATACATATATATGCCTCTGGTTCCTATTTTATTACTATTACTTATTTTTACTTATAACCCTTAGTGCTACATGCTTACAATATCTTATAAATCGATTTCTTATTTTTTTGTCTAATATTATTTCTTTTATATTTTCTTTCTTTACTTTAATTCCTATCTCACTTTCCAGGTCCTGTCTTTCTCTACCATATATTGGGCAGTCTGTCAATATATGTTCCACGTCCTCTACTTTTTCTGGATCACAGGAACATGACGGGCTCTCCTTGCACCTAAACCTGTGTAGGTACTCTGAGAACCCGCCATGTCCCGTCATGATCTGTGCCGACACATAGTCCAATTCCAATTGCCTAATTGCAGGGTATGCTTTTATCAGGTCAGGAAAAAATATTTTGGTGCCAGATGCCGTGGTGCCTTCTTTATACCTAAGATTCCATTCGTCCAGCGTCAGCTGACGTATCTGTCGC
The DNA here is from genome assembly GCA_029286865.1 of Teinopalpus imperialis. Lineage (NCBI taxonomy): Eukaryota > Metazoa > Arthropoda > Insecta > Lepidoptera > Papilionidae > Teinopalpus > Teinopalpus imperialis. Next base: position 5,704 of record JAGSMU010000455.1, on the reverse strand, counting down.
TTGACGAATGATATTGGGCACGCTCCATAGTCTGGCTTCTTTTTTAAATTTAGTGCTGCCTCTTTTGCTAATTGGTCTGCTCTCTCGTTTCCCTCCATCCCAGCGTGGGCTTTTAGCCAGAATAGACTTATGGTTTTACCCGTTTCCATGGCTTTCTGGATATTCTTTCTGGCCTCCACAGCTAGGGGATGGAGGGAGACGGTCTGAACCACCGTCTGCAGTGCCGATCTCGAGTCACAGTATATGTGGCAAACTCGTGCAGAACTGCCAAGTGCATATCTCGTGGCCTCCAAGATGGCCAATAATTCCGCCTGGTAGACTGTGCAAAAGTTTTCCAGTTTAAACTTCCGGGTACTCTTTTCGGCCACTCCCTGCCAAACGGATATTGCCGCCCCTACTTTCCCCATAATCTTGCTTCCGTCGGTGTAAATTTTTAGATCCGTACTATCCTGGTTGATTTGTGCACCTTCCACCAGACATCGGAATTTTATTTCAATCTGACTTGCCGGATGCAGTACCCTGGCGTAGGCCACTCTTCTCTCGATGTCTCGGTCTCCTACAATTCTCCTTGAGTATCCTTTTTTCTCCTCGTAGAGAAGAGCGGCCTCTCGTATTCTCATATCGATGGGCAGCAATCCAGCAAATTAATGGGGCAGGTTAAATTGAGACTGTTCTATATGCCCTGACGATTTTCTGCACGAAGCCGCGCTGCATTTCATTTAGCAGTTTCCTTATTTTATTTTCATAGTGGCTGTTGCCCACACACTTGCTGCGTACATCACTGTAGGCTCTATTACTGCTACGTATATCGTCCTGACTACCTCGAGTCAGGCCCCAAAGTGCACTTCGCTGTTCTTGACAGTCGTCCATACAGGCTCTGCACCCGACGACACACGTTTTAACATGTGTGTTGAATGTGAGCCCACTGTCGACTGTCAATCCAAGTATTTTATTTCCGGGAGTATTCAATGCTCTCCCCCATGCTCAGGAGTGGAGTGTCATACTTTGTTTATTTGTTATTATCATAGCCTTGGTCTTATTTGGAGCAAATTAAGTTTATTTCTTACTCCCCACTCGTGAACATGTTGGAGGGCAGCATTGGCCCGTTGTTGCACTTCTATTGACTCATGCCCGGAGACAATCAGCACCACATCGTCCGCAAACGCCTGACAGTGATACCCTCCCTCCAACTCCCCAGAGTGGATTCAGCAGCAAGGTTCCAGTTGGTCTGATTGAGCCCTGCACGCACCCCTTAGTCGTCTGCTGGGTTCCTCCGCCCTGCATATCTGACTCGGACCGATCTATCTTTAAGATAGCTGTCCAAGAGTCGTCTCAGGTTGTAGAACTTAGTTTCAGCCAGTCTTATGCGGGTGCCGAAGCCTACGCATTATCAGAGAGCCCCTCTATGTCAAGAAACCATAACTATGAGCTTTTCTGTTTTAACTTGGCTTTTATGATATCCATCATGTCTTGGGGAGTCTGGTACCAGCAATGACATGGCTCCTCTGCTTAAAGTATTAATGCTGCGTATGGTATGCCATCTTAATCTATTGATGACCAGCTTTCTGCGACTTTCCCTAATACAGGCAATAGCCCAATCGGTCTGTATGACTTTGGGTGCGTGTAGTCCCCTTGTTGGGCTTCCTCAACGCGACAACCGTAGCCTCTTTCAACTTCTGGGAAGTAGGCGAGGTTAAGGCACTGTTAACAATTCCAGGAACAGAGTTGGGATCAGGAATTAATTGCCGCCACACAGATGTCCGCGGTGAGACCGTCTGCACCAGGCGCCTTCTTTGGATTAAAGAAGCGGCACGGCCTCCAACTCACGCGCCGTGAAGGGCGGATCACATGTGTCATCATGTGTATTAACCCTTTCGCGTGTAGTCGTGTTGCGGTTAGGTTAGGTTAGAGTTAGGTTAGGTTGGGTTGGGTTAGGTTAGGTTAGGTTAGGTTAGGTTAAGAGTTAGAGTTAGGTTAGAGTTAGGTTAGGTTAGAGTTAGGTTAGGTTGAGTTAGGTTGGGATTAGGTTAGGTTAGAGTTGGGTTAGGTTGGGTTAGGTTAGGTTAGGTTAGGTTAGGTTGGGATTGGAGTTGGGTTAGGTTGGGTTAGGTTAGGTTAGGTTGGGATTGGGTTAGGTTAAGGTTAGGTTAGGTTAGGTTGGGTTGGGTTAGGTTAGGTTAGGTTGGGTTAAGGTTAGGTTGGGATTGGGTTAGGTTAGAGTTGGGTTAGGTTAGGTTAGGTTAAGGTTAGGTTGAGTTAGGTTAGGTTAGGTTAGGTTGAGTTAGGTTAGGTTAAGGTTAGGTTAGGATTAGGTTAGGTTGAGTTGGGTTAGGTTAGGATTGGGATTGGGTTAGGTTAAGGTTAAGGTTAGGTTGAGTTGGGTTGGGTTAGGTTGGGTTAGGTTAGGTTAGGTTAAGGTTAGGTTAGGTTAGGTTAGGATTGGGATTGGGTTAGGTTAGGTTAGGTTAGGTTAGGTTAGGTTAGGTTAGGTTGGTTAGGTTAAGGTTAGGTTAGGTTAGGTTAGGTTAGAGTTAGGTTAGGTTAAGAGTTAGGTTAGAGTTAGAGTTAGGTTAGGTTAGGTTAGGTTAAGGTTAGGTTGAGTTGGGATTAGGTTAGGTTAGGTTGGAGTTAGGTTAGAGTTAGAGTTGGGTTAGGTTAGGTTAGGTTAGGTTGGGTTGGGTTAGGTTAGGTTGGGATTGGGATTGGGATTGGGATTAGGTTGGGTTAGGTTAGGTTGAGTTAGAGTTAAGGTTAGGTTAAGGTTAGGTTAGGTTAGGTTAGGTTAGGTTAGGTTAGGTTGGGATTGGGATTGGGTTAGGTTAGGTTAGAGTTGGGATTGGGTTAGGTTAAGTTAAGTTAGGTTAGGTTAGGTTAGGTTAGGTTAGGTTGGGATTAGGTTAGGTTAGGTTGGGATTAGGTTAGAGTTGGGATTAGGTTAGGTTAGGTTAAGGTTAAGGTTAGGTTAGGTTGAGTTAAGGTTAGGTTAAGGTTAGAGTTAGAGTTGGGATGGGATTAGGTTAGGTTAGGTTAGGTTAGGTTAGGTTAGGTTAGGTTAGGTTAGGATTAGAGTTAGAGTTAGAGTTAGGTTGGGATTAGGTTAGTTAGGTTAGGTTAGGTTGAGTTAGGTTAGAGTTGGGATTAGAGTTAGGTTAGGTTAGGTTAGGATTAGAGTTAGGTTAGGTTAGGTTAGGTTAGAGTTAGGTTAGAGTTAGGTTGGGTTAGGTTAGGTTAGGTTAGGTTAGGTTAGGTTAAGGTTAAGGTTAGAGTTAGAGTTAGGTTAGGTTAGAGTTAGGATTTAAGGTTAGGTTAGGTTAGGTTAGGTTAGGTTAGGTTAGGTTAGAGTTAGAGTTAGAGTTAGAGTTGGGTTAGGTTGGGTTAGGTTAGGTTGAGTTAGGTTGAGTTAGAGTTAGGTTAGGTTAGAGTTAGGTTAGAGTTGAGTTAGAGTTAGGTTAGGTTAGGTTAGGATTAGGTTAGAGTTAGAGTTAGGTTGGGTTAGAGTTAGGATTTAAGTTAGAGTTAGGTTAGTTAGAGTTAGGTTAAGAGTTAGGTTAGTTAGGTTAGAGTTAGAGTTGAGTTAGGTTAGAGTTAGGTTAGGTTGGAGTTAGGATTAGGTTAGAGTTAGAGTTAGAGTTAGGTTAGGTTAGGTTAAGTTAGAGTTAGGATTAGAGTTAGGATTGGAAGTTAGAGTTAGGTTAGGTTAAGGTTAGAGTTAGAGTTAGGTTAGAGTTAGGTTAGGTTGAGTTGGGTTAGAGTTAGAGTTAGGTTAGAGTTAAGTTAAGTTAGAGTTAAGTTAGGATTAGAGTTAGGATTAGGTTAAGTTAGGTTAGGATTAGGTTAGAGTTGGAAGTTAGAGTTAGGATTAGGTTAGAGTTAGAGTTAAGTTAAGTTAGGTTAGGTTAGGTTAAGAGTTAGAGTTAAGTTGGGATTAGAGTTAGGTTAAGTTAAGTTAAGTTAGAGTTAGGTTAGAGTTGAGTTAGGTTAGGATTTAGGTTAGAGTTAGGATTTAAGTTAGAGTTAAGAGTTAGGTTGGGATTTAAGTTGGGATTAGGTTGGGATTAGGTTAGGTTAGAGTTGGAAGTTAGGTTAGGTTAAGGTTAGAGTTAGGTTAGAGTTAAGTTAGAGTTAAGTTAGAGTTAGAGTTAGGATTTAAGTTAGAGTTAGAGTTAGAGTTGGTTAGAGTTAGGATTAGAGTTAGAGTTAAGTTAGGATTTAAGTTAGAGTTAGAGTTGGAAGTTAGGTTAGGATTTAGAGTTAGAGTTAGGTTAGGTTAGAGTTAAGTTAGGATTAGAGTTAAGAGTTAGAGTTAGAGTTAGGATTTAAGTTAAATTTAGGTTAGAGTTAGAGTTAGAGTTAGGTTAAGAGTTAGGTTAGGATTGGAAGTTAGGATTAGAGTTAGGTTAAGTTAAGTTAGGATTTAGAGTTAGAGTTAGGATTAGGATTTAGAGTTAGGTTAGGATTAGGATTTAAGTTAGGTTAGGATTAGGTTAGGATTTAGGTTAGGATTTAGAGTTAAGTTGGGATTAGGTTAGGTTAGGTTAGGTTAGGTTAGGTTAGGTTAGGTTAGGATTAGGTTAGGTTAGGTTAGGTTGGGATTAGGTTAGGTTGAGTTAGGTTAGGTTAGGTTAGGTTAGGTTAGGTTAGGTTAGGTTAGGTTAGGTTAGGTTAGGTTAGGTTAGGTTAGGTTAGGTTAGGTTAGGTTGGGATTAGGTTAGGTTAGGTTAGGTTAGGTTAGGTTAGGTTAGGTTAGGTTAGGTTGGGATTAGGTTAAGAGTTAGGTTAGGTTAGGTTAGGTTAGAGTTAGGTTAGGTTAGGTTAGGTTAGGTTAGGTTAGGTTAGGTTAAGGTTAGGTTAGGTTAGAGTTAGGTTAGAGTTAGGTTAGGTTAGGTTGGGATTAGGTTAGGTTAGGTTAAGGTTAGGTTAGGTTAGGTTAGGTTGGGTTAGGTTAGAGTTGGGAGTTAGAGTTAGAGTTAGAGTTAGAGTTGGGTTAGGTTAGGTTAGGTTAGGTTAAGGTTAGGTTAGGTTGGAGTTAGGTTAGGTTAGGTTAGGTTAGAGTTAAGGTTAGGTTAGGTTGGAGTTAGGTTGGGATTAGAGTTAGAGTTAGGTTAGGTTAGGTTAGGTTGGGTTAGGTTAGGTTAGAGTTGGGTTAGGTTAGGTTAGGTTAGGTTAGAGTTGAGTTAGAGTTAAGGTTAGGTTAGAGTTAGGTTAGAGTTAGGATTAGGTTAGGTTAGAGTTAGGTTAGAGTTAAGTTAGGTTAGGTTAGGTTAGGTTAAGGTTAGGTTAGAGTTAGAGTTAGGTTAAGTTAAGTTGGGATTGGGATTAGGTTAGGTTAAGGTTAAGAGTTAGAGTTGGGATTAGGTTAGGTTAAGTTAGGTTAGGTTAAGTTAGAGTTAGGATTGAGTTAGGTTAGGTTAGGTTGGGATTAGGTTAGGTTAAGGTTAAGTTAGGTTAGGTTAGGTTAAGTTAAATTTAGGTTAGGTTGGGTTAGAGTTAAGGTTAGAGTTAGGTTAAGTTAGGTTAAGTTAGGATTTAGAGTTAGAGTTAGAGTTAAGTTAGGATTAGGATTAGGTTAAGTTAGAGTTAGGTTAGGTTAGAGTTAAGTTAGAGTTAGAGTTAGGTTAGGATTAGAGTTAGGTTGGGTTAGGTTAGGTTAGGTTAGAGTTAGAGTTAGAGTTAAGTTAAATTTAAGTTAGGATTTAAGTTTAAG
>JAGSMU010000454.1:0-29598 GCA_029286865.1 Teinopalpus imperialis | reverse complement strand
TTAGGTTAGAGTATTGGGATTAGGTTAGGTTAAGGTTAAGAGTTAGAGTTGGGATTAGGTTAGGTTAAGTTAGGTTAGGTTAAGTTAGAGTTAGGATTGAGTTAGGTTAGGTTAGGGTGGGATTAGGATTAGGTTAAGGTTAAGTTAGGTTAGGTTAGTTAAGTTAAATTTAGGTTAGGATTGGGTTAGAGTTAAGGTTGAGTTAGGTTAAGTTGGGTTAAGTTAGGATTTAGAGTTAGAGTTAGAGTTAAGTTAGGATTAGGATTGGGTTAAGTTAGAGTTAGGTTAGGTTAGAGTTAAGTTGAGTTAGAGTTAGGTTAGGATTAGAGTTAGGTGGTTAGGTTAGGTTAGGTTAGAGTTAGAGTTAGAGTTAAGGTTAAAATTTAAGTTAGGATTTAAGTTTAAGTTAGGTTAGAGTTGAGTTAAGTTACCGCGTTTTATTGTATTTTCTACCATCGATCTGAAACCAGAATCATCCAACCCATGTTCGCCAATGCTCTCGTATTATAACTTTCCTTTTCTTATGCTTCTATTACATATAGTAGTAGAAATGAATGCAAGGTATAATTATAGAAATATTACTGTTGATTTTTTGACAGCCGACACTTGTATCTAGATGATGATGTGAGCAGCATGAGTGTTAGCTAGATCGGATCACGTCCTCACAATACTGCGGTGTTTCGTTCAGAGACTGTCCGAATGAAGAGGGCATCACTAAGGTAGCGAGGGCAGCGAAGCTGCAGTTTGGTTCAAGCTGCAGAATGAATGGGTCAGCTCAACTGGTAGGGCTACGCCCTCACAGAACCAGTGATGAAATAGCAGCATAATGCTTGCGTTTGGTCTGGTGATTGTAGGGAACCAGTGACCTGTTTTACTGGTGATAAGATTATGTGACTGCATTATGATTTCTTGTCAAAGATGAATGTAGATGTCATGGGCTGTAGGAGTCACTTACTATCAGGTGTCCTGTGTGCTCGTTTGTTACCTCAATGTAATAAAAATAAATAAAAGACGCGTTGAGACACAGCTACCACGGCTCTATCGCATGTCGGATTAAGGTATCGAATTAAATAAGGCGACGAAGCATATGCTTATGCAATTATACGATATCGTGCGTAATCGCTAACATCTGGTAATAACCGGAAGAGGTCAATTTAGTCGAAATTGATTAAGAGGACACAATAATGTTATTCCTGAACCCCGATTCTCCATACCCATAAATTTAGGCATGCAACACTCAAGTAATAAACAAAATCGTACCTTATATAGATAGATCCCCAACAACAGCACAAGGTCTACTATGGTATTCTCCAACACTGTCTGTCCGATATATATCTGAAATAGACAATAGTTTATATAAAATTAGAAAACAGTATCCACGGCTATGTTACTCTTTCTGTATTTCACATCCACTATCGTAGTTCAACAGACAATTAACAATTTTATTCAGAAATTAATTGTAAATAAGTCTGTACGAGATGTAAATAAAGATAAAATAGTCCATTCTAAAGAAGACCTTAAAATTCAAATAATTTCCAACTACGATGTACTTATCGCCCTAGTGCAGACGTTGGTAGAATTAGCCAATAAAGATGACAGTACGCCCACTAATATTAAAACTATTAAAGATGCATTATTAAAAAACTTAACATAATGGATTGTGTTGGGGCTAGTCCTACACAATCCAAGCTATGTACAGTATAATATTCAAAGTGCAAATAGTAAAAAACCTTTATTAATCCATTGTTTTAAGCAACAAAATATTGATATATTTGCTTTCTTGGTTTAAAGATAATAATTTTAAAATACCAGGATATAATATTTACAACAAAAATTCAAACAATGCACATAATGGAGTCGCAATACTGATTAAACCATACCCGTAAGTATAACATATTAAATACCAGATTTTATGAAGACATTCAAACAGTTGCTGTGTCTGTATCAACTGGACATAGTAGTTTAACAATTCTCTGTATATACTGTCCACCTGCAAGTGGGAGAATACGAATTAATAGACTCCGTTCCATTATTAACGATCTGCCAAAGCCCATATTTATGAGTGGTGATTTTAATGCTCATCATATTGCATTCGGTTGTCAGTCAACCAAAGGTAGAGGTCAGGGTTATTTAATTTAATTGATCACTTAGATTTATGTATTTTAAATGATGGTACAACTATAAATCGCCCTAGACAAACTCCTTCTGCCATTGATGTAAGCTTCATCAGTGGCAGCCTTGCACCACTATGTGAATGGTCTGTACATGATGACAGATCCAACAATAACAGAGATTTCATTACATATAGATAAATATCATCTCAATTCAACTGGGCAACGAACCACCATCTCCTTGGTGGAATAGTATATGTGAACAAAGTGTTATTGCTCCATATAATGCACTAAAACTATATAATAAAGAGCCTACTATTGAAAATTATATTAATTACAAAAGAAAAGATGCTCAGAAAAGAGAACAATTTCAGAACAGAAAAAAATTGGATGGAACAACTTGTGTAACACTTTTAATAGAAATACTCACATAAGTAAAATTTGGAATTTATTAAAAATGTTCAAAGGCATAAATCATATACAGATGAGTTTATATCTCCACTCTTGGATAAATTATCAGATAATAACAATTTAATTGAAGTAGATCAATTGAACATTCTTTTTGAAATTAACAATAATAACCCAAATTCTAAATGGGTCTTTACTGGATCCATTTTCATGGTCTGAATTTTAATTTTTCTGAAGTTTGCAGTCTAGACGAAATACAACTCCTGGCTTAGATGATTATCCTTACATTATAATTAAAAACTTAGATGTATCTGCCCAAAAGTTGTTTTTTAAAATCCTCAATTTGCTTTGGCGTAATAAATCTATTCCACAGTCATGGAAAACACAGTGTGTTGTCCCAATACTTAAGCCCGAAAATCTGCTGAGTTTGCTAGTTCTTATAGACCAATTTCCTTGTCATCCTGTCTTGGTAAAATATTCGAAAATATGGTGAAAGTCCGTCGTGATTGGTATGTTGAATCCAAGTGTTTAATTCCACATATACAATATGGCTTCCGCAGAGGGCGTAGTGGTGCAGACAGTTTCACCTCTTTAATCTCTGACCTGAAAAATGCAAAACATAGAAAATTAAACACTGTTCGCGTATTCCTAGACATTCAAAGTGCTTTTGACAGTGTTGATCCTGGCATACTAGTTCAAATCATGTCTAGGTTAGGTGTGCCCGGGCACTTAGCGATGGTTATAACTTTCAAACAACAGGACAACCTATGCTAGGCATAACAATATTTTATATGGACCCAAATGTGCCTCAAGAGGTACAATGCAGGGTGCCACATTATCTCCATTACTGTACAATATATACACAAGTGAGATTAGTAATATAGAATAGTTATCAGCAAATTGTAAAATATAAATATTTTACAATTTGCTGATGACATTGTATTATACAGCAGTAATTACAACTTAGAGATTGCAATAGATAATATGAACAAATCCTTATTTCAACTATTACAATATTATATTGTTTTTTGGCAATGAAGCCTCAAATTCAAATATTATTTTAATAATGAAATTATAAATAGAGTCAATTCAAACAAATTTTTAGGAATAATACTGGACCAAAAACTAACTTTTGATGAACATATTAAATATATATCCAAAAATGCTCACACATGACTAAATGTTATTAGATCACTTTGTGGTGTAACATAGGGTGCAGACCCTTTTATATATTTGTCAATATTGTATAAAAGTATTGTTAGAAGTCACTTAGATTATAGCTCACTCGCTTATATGAAAGATTTTGAGACAAATCATACTTGCTGAAAGATACTGTCTCAAATTAATAGCATTTAATAACACTCAAGTAATAAACAAAATTGTACCTTATATAGATAGATCCCCAACAACAGCATAAGGTCTACTATGCGGTATTCTCCAACACTGTCCGATATATATCTGGAAATAGACAATAGTTTATATAAAATTAGAAAACAATATCCACGGCCATGTTACTCTTTCTGTATTTCACATCCAATTAATGTAGTTCAACAGACAATTAAAAATAATTCAGAAATGCTTAAATTTTTAGAGGAAAATACAAAGTACTATGTTATCTACACTGATGGGAGCGTAGCAAGTGATTATGTACATGCTGCTCTATATGATCCACAAGCAAAATTTTCTTCAAGCTTTCAAGAGCGTTTTGTACATCCTTCTACACGAGCGGCCTGTGGCTGTTCTATAATGTCCGGAAATACAATGGTTCATTGCTAGCCGCTGGTTGGTGAAGCGTCGGGGATGTTCGCCGAGGCACGAGTCAATTGTTTCTATACGACCATGCGGAAACGGTGCGTATTTGTCCTGTATTTTCGGGTCCGGATCAGCCCGAACAGCATCCTGAGGGTATTAGCAGACCGTTATGACTGTCAGTCCTTAACCATTGTGCCAAGGTTCACTTACTGACTAATAAATAAATAAATAATTAATAATAATAACCTCATAGGAAAATAAATATAATGATATAAGTCGTAATTAATGCTTTAAGTTGACATTTGAACTATATTTGACATTTAATAATTTTATAATCTTATTGGAGCAGACCTAATTGTTTATTGTTATTTTCTTTGTTTATGCTATGTTTTGTCTATGGGTGGTTGTGTATTAATTGTTATTTATTTAAATGTATTAATGGATCACTGTTATCCGATAATAATAAATGAATTGAGAATTGAATTGAATTATTCTGCATGAACCCTGCTCTATATGTTCGGCAGAGGCATATGCAGTGTATCAGGCACTAATGCGTATTCGCGAAATCAATAATTTCTGATTCCTCGAGTTTGATGACAGCTTTAACTACCCTCACAGTTAAATTCAAGTCTAATTATATCCTTTACTTCATCAAACAAATAATTCACCAATATCACATTAAAAATATCCAAATTTACTTTCTATGGGTGCCTTCCCACAAAGGTATCACTGGCAATGAAATGGCTGATAAAACTACATATGAAGAAGTTTATGCTGTCGACGTTAGAAATACAATGAATGTTCCTATGTCCGATTACTTGCAATGTATTGACCAGAACACTCAAAAGTTGTGGTTAGAAATGTGGAAGAAAGATCAAGATACGAAAGGAAAATGGTATGGAAGCATACAAGAAAGCTTACCTGTAAAGACTCAAAATACCGTATGCAAGATGCTACTCGAGACTTTATTACTATCATAAATAGACTGCGTTTTGGTCATAATACTGCACCGTCACACCTTGCTCGACTCGGCATTATTGCGAATAAAACCTGTTCACATTGTAATTCAAGTGATGGAACTGTGGAGCACATTATCTTCGATTGTAAAAATTTTGATCGACAGACTAGTGTTGACAGTGAACTTAGTGATGTTGAAAATAAGTGTGATTTATTATCCCGCCCGCCACTATTAAAACAATTGTTACAAGACGAACTTACTTTAACACACAAGCACATCTACAAATACATAAAGAATACAATTAAAACAATTTAATGGAATGTGCTCTTAGGCGTAATATTTTGTCTATGAATGTGCTGTGGAAAATAAGAGTTGACCTAAAGGTTGTAAATACCAAGTCACAAAATCCCAAAAAAATACGGATTCTGGCGGGAACCTTGAAAAGAAAAAACTCAACCAACACAGACTTTAAAGTGTATGTGGAATCCACAAACGACGATAGATTGGGCAACAAGAGCCCTATTTACATAAAAACGCATTGGTATTCAGAGGGTGAATGCTAATAAAATAGCAGTAGCAGTTATTTTCAAGCAATATAGTACGGCCAATAACTTTATTAATAACACCACTTTCCTCACAAAATATGACATGAAGGCGTTCATACCGGCAGCGCAAATTGAAAACCGGCATCATTAGATTTGTTCCAGCGAATATATCTAACAAAGAACTTTACACCAGACTTTCTTCAACATATGAAATAGTGGCAATAAGAAGGTTTTCAAAGAAAGTAGGACAAGAGCCAATTGCAGACTGTAAGCATCACTTTCTTATCTAATGTACTGCCTAATAATGTACAATATGATCTATTCTCTATAGGTGTTTTAAATTTAATCATTCAGCAAAGACTTGCAATGGTAAACAAAGATGTAGTATTTGTGGAGGTGAGCACTTGTATAAGGAATGTGATAAACCAACAGAAATCAGCTGTATAAATTGCAGTGGGCCTCATCTCGCGATATCTAGATTATTTCCTATTAAAACAAAGAAGATTATAGAAAAGAAAAACAACATATCTTATGCAAGTGTCGCCTTAACAAAACAAGTCGCCATCAATGGAACAGATTTCCTACACTCCCACCACCAAAAACCGCAACCTGTAAATACTAATGTTATTGTAAATAAGTTTGTACAGTATGTCTATGTACAGTATAATATTCAAAGTGCAAATAGTAAAACCTTTATTAATCCATTGTTTTAAGCAACAAAATATTGATATATTTGCTTTCTTGGTTTAAAGATAATAATTTTAAAATACCAAGATATAATATTTACAACAAAATTCAAACAATGCACATAATGGAGTTGCAATACTGATTAAACCATACCCGTAAGTATAACATATTAAATACCAGATTTTATGAAGACATTCAAACAGTTGCTGTGTCTGTATCAACTGGACATAGTAGTTTAACAATTCTCTGTATATACTGTCCACCTTCAAGTGGGCGAATACGAATTAATAGACTCCGTTCCATTATTAATGATCTGCCAAAGTCCATATTTATGAGTGGTGATTTTAATGCTCATCATATTGCATTCGGTTGTCAGTCAACCAAAGGTAGAGGTCAGGAGTTATTTAATTTAATTGATCACTTAGATTTATGTATTTTAAATGATGGTAGACCTAGAACTATAAATCGCCCTAGACAAACTCCTTCTGCCATTGATGTAAGCTTCATCAGTGGCAGCCTTGCACCACTATGTGAATGGTCTGTACATGATGACAGATCCAACAATAACAGAGATTTCATTACATATAGATAAATGTCATCTCAATTCCCCTGTAGATAGGTTCATATATAAAAAAGCTGACTGGGCAACAGACCACCATCTCCTTGGTGGAATAGTATATGTGAACAAAGTGTTATTGCTCCATATAATGCACTAAAACTATATAATAAAGAGCCTTCTATTGAAAATTATATTAATTACAAAGAAAAGATGCTCAGAAAAAGAGAACAATTTCAGAACAGAAAAAATTGATGGAACAACTTGTGTAACACTTTTAATAGAAATACTCACATAAGTAAAATTTGGAATTTATTAAAAATGTTCAAAGGCATAAATCATATACAGATGAGTTTATATCTCCACTCTTGGATAAATTATCAGATAATAACAATTTAATTGAAGTAGATCAATTGAACATTCTTTTTGAAATTAACAATAATAACCCAAATTCTAAATGGGTCTTTACTGGATCCATTATCATGGTCTGAATTTTTAACAAGTTTGCAGTCCAGACGAAATACAACTCCTGGCTTAGATGATTATCCTTACATTATAATTAAAAACTTAGATGTATCTGCCCAAAAGTTGTTTTTTAAATCCTCAATTTGCTTTGGCGTAATAAATCTATTCCACAGTCATGGAAAACCCGAAAAATCTGCTGAGTTTGCTAGTTCTTATAGACCAATTTCCTTGTCATCCTGTCTTGGTAAAATATTCGAAAATGTGGTGAAAGTCCGTCTTGATTGGTATGTTGAATCCAAGTGTTTAATTCCACATATACAATATGGATTCCGCAGAGGGCGTAGTAGTGCAGACAGTTTCACCTCTTTAATCTCTGACCTGAAAAATGCAAAACATAGAAAATTTTTATATTTATTTATATTTAAGCTAGCTAGTTTCGGAGTCATAGGCCGTAGTCACCACCATAAGATGAACTTTGTTCTGTTGCCGCTCCTAAAATTATTAGAGAAACAAGTTGACTTGTTTTACCTTTTATATTTTTTTCAGAGGACATTTAGTAAACATTAGGACTTACTAGCTAGCATTAATGTTCGGAATGAGACTAATTCTAAGCGACTCTCTATCAGTATGGGTACCAACAAGTTCTGTGATATGCTGATAGTGCTGTTATTTGTATCTACCTCAGTTGGTGTGTACCGCGTTTTTATTTGTATTTTCTACCATCGATCTGAAACCAGAATCATCCAACCCATGTTCGCCAATGCTCGTATTATAACTTTCCTTTTCTTATGCTTCTTATTACATATAGTAGTAGAAATGAATGCAAGGTATAATTATAGAAATATTACTGTTGATTTTTGACAGCCGACACTTGTATCTAGATGATGATGAGCAGCATGAGTGTTAGCTAGATCGGATCACGTCCTCAATATTGCGGTGTTTCGTTCAGAGACTGTCCGAATGAAGAGGGCATCACTAAGGTAGCGAGGGCAGCGAAGCTGCAGTTTGGTTCAAGCTGCAGAATGAATGGGTCAGCCTAACCGGGGTAGGGCCACGCCCTCACAGAACCAGCATGAAATAGCAGCATAATGCTGCTATGTTTGGTCTGGTGATTGTAGGAACCAGTGACCTGTTTTACTGGTGATAAGATTATGTGACTGCATTATGATTTCTTGTCAAAGATGAATGTAGATGTCATGGGCTGTAGGAGTCACTTACTATCAGGTGTCCTGTGTGCTCGTTTGTTACTCTCAATGTAATAAAAATAAATAAAAGACGCGTTGAGACACAGCTACCACGGCTCTATCGCATGTCGGATTAAGGTATCGAATTAAATAAGGCGACGAAGCATATGCTTATGCAATTATACGATATCGTGCGTAATCGCTAACATCTGGTAATAACCGGAAGAGGTCAATTTAGTCGAAATTGATTAAGAGGACACAATAATGTTATTCCTGAAAACTATCTCTTCCATACCCATAAATTTAGGCATGCAACACTCAAGTAATAAACAAAATCGTACCTTATATAGATAGATCCCCAACAACAGCACAAGGTCTACTATGCGGTATTCTCCAACACTGTCTGTCCGATATATATCTGGAAATAGACAATAGTTTATATAAAATTAGAAAACAGTATCCACGGCCATGTTACTCTTTCTGTATTTCACATCCAATTAATGTAGTTCAACAGACAATTAACAATAATTCAGAAATTAATTGTAAATAAGTCTGTACGAGATGTAAATAAAGATAAAATAGTCCATTCTAAAGAAGACCTTAAAATTCAAATAATTTCCAACTACGATGTACTTATCGCCCTAGTGCAGACGTTGGTAGAATTAGCCAATAAAGATGACAGTACGCCCACTAATATTAAAACTATTAAAGATGCATTATTAAAAACTTATCATAATGGATTGTGTAGGGCCTAGTCCTACACAATCCAAGCTATGTACAGTATAATATTCAAAGTGCAAATAGTAAAAAACCTTTATTAATCCATTGTTTTAAGCAACAAAATATTGATATATTTGCTTTCTTGGTTTAAAGATAATAATTTTAAAATACCAGGATATAATATTTACAACAAAAATTCAAACAATGCACATAATGGAGTCGCAATACTGATTAAACCATACCCGTAAGTATAACATATTAAATACCAGATTTTATGAAGACATTCAAACAGTTGCTGTGTCTGTATCAACTGGACATAGTAGTTTAACAATTCTCTGTATATACTGTCCACCTGCAAGTGGGCGAATACGAATTAATAGACTCCGTTCCATTATTAATGATCTGCCAAAGCCCATATTTATGAGTGGTGATTTTAATGCTCATCATATTGCATTCGGTTGTCAGTCAACCAAAGGTAGGGGTCAGGGTTATTTAATTTAATTGATCACTTAGATTTATGTATTTTAAATGATGGTAGACCTACAACTATAAATCGCCCTAGACAAACTCCTTCTGCCATTGATGTAGCTTCATCAGTGGCAGCCTTGCACCACTATGTGAATGGTCTGTACATGATGACAGATCCAACAATAACAGAGATTTCATTACATATAGATAAATATCATCTCAATTCCTGACTGGGCAACAGACCACCATCTCCTGGGTGGAATAGTATATGTGAACAAAGTGTTATTGCTCCATATAATGCACTAAAACTATATAATAAAGAGCCTACTATTGAAAATTATATTAATTACAAAAGAAAAGATGCTCAGAAAGAGAACAATTTCAGAACAGAAAAAATTGGATGGAACAACTTGTGTAACACTTTAATAGAAATACTCACATAAGTAAAATTTGGAATTTATTAAAAATGTTCAAAGGCATAAATCATATACAGATGAGTTTATATCTCCACTCTTGGATAAATTATCAGATAATAACAATTTAATTGAAGTAGATCAATTGAACATTCTTTTTGAAATTAACAATAATAACCCAAATTCTAAATGGGTCTTTACTGGATCCATTATCATGGTCTGAATTTTTAACAAGTTTGCAGTCCAGACGAAATACAACTCCTGGCTTAGATGATTATCCTTACATTATAATTAAAAACTTAGATGTATCTGCCCAAAAGTTGTTTTTTTAAATCCTCAATTTGCTTTGGCGTAATAAATCTATTCCACAGTCATGGAAAACCCGAAAAATCTGCTGAGTTTGCTAGTTCTTATAGACCAATTTCCTTGTCATCCTGTCTTGGTAAAATATTCGAAAATGTGGTGAAAGTCCGTCTTGATTGGTATGTTGAATCCAAGTGTTTAATTCCACATATACAATATGGATTCCGCAGAGGGCGTAGTAGTGCAGACAGTTTCACCTCTTTAATCTCTGACCTGAAAAATGCAAAACATAGAAAATTTTTATATTTATTTATATTTAAGCTAGCTAGTTTCGAGTCATAGGCCGTAGTCACCACCATAAGATGAACTTTGTTCTGTTGCCGCCCTAAAATTATTAGAGAAACAAGTTGACTTGTTTTACCTTTTTTTTTTTTTTTTTCAGAGGACATTTAGTAAACATTAGGACTTACTAGCTAGCATTAATGTTCGAATGAGACTAATTCTAAGCGACTCTCTATCAGTATGGGTACCAACAAGTTCTGTGATATGCTGATAGTGCTGTTATTTGTATCTACCTCAGTTGGTGTGTACCGCGTTTTTATTTGTATTTTCTACCATCGATCTGAAACCAGAATCATCCAACCCATGTTCGCCAATGCTCTCGTATTATAACTTTCCTTTTCTTATGCTTCTTATTACATATAGTAGTAGAAATGAATGCAAGGTATAATTATAGAAATATTACTGTTGATTTTTGACAGCCGACACTTGTATCTAGATGATGATGTGAGCAGCATGAGTGTTAGCTAGATCGGATCACGTCCTCACAATACTGCGGTGTTTCGTTCAGAGACTGTCCGAATGAAGAGGGCATCACTAAGGTAGCGAGGGCAGCGAAGCTGCAGTTTGGTTCAAGCTGCAGAATGAATGGGTCAGCTCAACCGGGGTAGGGCCACGCCCTCACAGAACCAGCATGAAATAGCAGCATAATGCTGCTATGTTTGGTCTGGTGATTGTAGGGAACCAGTGACCTGTTTTACTGGTGATAAGATTATGTGACTGCATTATGATTTCTTGTCAAAGATGAATGTAGATGTCATGGGCTGTAGGAGTCACTTACTATCAGGTGTCCTGTGTGCTCGTTTGTTACTCTCAATGTAATAAAAAAATAAATAAAAAGACGCGTTGAGACACAGCTACCACGGCTCTATCGCATGTCGGATTAAGGTATCGAATTAAATAAGGCGACGAAGCATATGCTTATGCAATTATACGATATCGTGCGTAATCGCTAACATCTGGTAATAACCGGAAGAGGTCAATTTAGTCGAAATTGATTAAGAGGACACAATAATGTTATTCCTGAAAACTATCTCTTCCATACCCATAAATTTAGGCATGCAACACTCAAGTAATAAACAAAATCGTACCTTATATAGATAGATCCCCAACAACAGCACAAGGTCTACTATGCGGTATTCTCCAACACTGTCCGATATATATCTGGAAATAGACAATAGTTTATATAAAATTAGAAAACAGTATCCACGGCCATGTTACTCTTTCTGTATTTCACATCCAATTAATGTAGTTCAACAGACAATTAACAATAATTCAGAAATTAATTGTAAATAAGTCTGTACGAGATGTAAATAAAGTTAAAATAGTCCATTCTAAAGAAAACCTTAAAACTCAAATAATTTCCAACAACGATGTACTTATGGCCCTAGTGCAGACGTTGGTAGAATTAGCCAATAAAGATGACAGTACGCCCACTAATATTAAAACTATTAAAGATGCATTATTAAAAAACTTAACATAATGGATTGTGTAGGGCCTAGTCCTACACAATCCAAGCTGTAATGCCAAATAAAAAACCTTTAGTAATCCATTGTTTTAAGCAACAAATTTTTTCAAAAATTCAAACAATGCACATAATGGAGTTGCAATACTGATTAAACCATACCCGTAACTATAACATATTAAATACCAGATTTTATGAAGACATTCAAACAGTTGCTGTGTCTGTATCAACTGGACATAGTAGTTTAACAATTATCTGTATATACTGTCCACCTTCAAGTGGGCGAATACGAATTAATAGACTCAGTTCCATTATTAATGATCTGCCAAAGCCCATATTTATGAGTGGTGATTTTAATGCTCATCATATTGCATTCGGTTGTCAGTCAACCAAAGGTAGGGGTCAGGGGTTATTTAATTTAATTGATCACTTAGATTTATGTATTTTAAATGATGGTAGACCTACAACTATAAATCGCCCTAGACAAACTCCTTCTGCCATTGATGTAAGCTTCATCAGTGGCAGCCTTGCACCACTATGTGAATGGTCTGTACATGATGACAGATCCAACAATAACAGAGATTTCATTACATATAGATAAATATCATCTCAATTCCCTGACTGGGCAACAGACCACCATCTCCTTGGTGGAATAGTATATGTGAACAAAGTGTTATTGCTCCATATAATGCACTAAAACTATATAATAAAGAGCCTACTATTGAAAATTATATTAATTACAAAGAAAAGATGCTCAGAAAAGAGAACAATTTCAGAACAGAAAAAATTGATGGAACAACTTGTGTAACACTTTTAA
Source organism: Teinopalpus imperialis (assembly GCA_029286865.1). NCBI lineage: Eukaryota > Metazoa > Arthropoda > Insecta > Lepidoptera > Papilionidae > Teinopalpus > Teinopalpus imperialis. The sequence continues at coordinate 16,407 of JAGSMU010000454.1, read as the reverse complement.
TAGAAATACTCACATAAGTAAAATTTGGAATTTATTAAAAATGTTCAAAGGCATAAATCATATACAGATGAGTTTATATCTCCACCTTGGATAAATTATCAGATAATAACAATTTAATTGAAGTAGATCAATTGAACATTCTTTTTGAAATTAACAATAATAACCCAAATTCTAAATGGGTCTTTACTGGATCCATTTTCATGGTCTGAATTTTAATTTTTCTGAAGTTTGCAGTCTAGACGAAATACAACTCCTGGCTTAGATGATTATCCTTACATTATAATTAAAAACTTAGATGTATCTGCCCAAAAGTTGTTTTTTAAAATCCTCAATTTGCTTTGGCGTAATAAATCTATTCCACAGTCATGGAAAACACAGTGTGTTGTCCCAATACTTAAGCCCGAAAAATCTGCTGAGTTTGCTAGTTCTTATAGACCAATTTCCTTGTCATCCTGTCTTGGTAAAATATTCGAAAATATGGTGAAAGTCCGTCTTGATTGGTATGTTGAATCCAAGTGTTTAATTCCACATATACAATATGGCTTCCGCAGAGGGCGTAGTAGAGCAGACAGTTTCACCTCTTTAATCTCTGACCTGAAAAATGCAAAACATAGAAAATTTTTATATTTATTTATATTTAAGCTAGCTAGTTTCGAGTCATAGGCCGTAGTCACCGCCATAAGATGAACTTTGTTCTGTTGCTGCTCCTAAAATTATTAGAGAAACAAGTTGACTTGTTTTACCTTTTATTTTTTTCAGAGGACATTTAGTAAACATTAGGACTTACTAGCTAGCATTAATGTTCGGAATGAGACTAATTCTAAGCGACTCTCTATCAGTATGGGTACCAACAAGTTCTGTGATGTGCTGATAGTGCTGTTATTTGTATCTACCTCAGTTGGTGTGTACCGCGTTTTATTTGTATTTTCTACCATCGATCTGAAACCAGAATCATCCAACCCATGTTCGCCAATGCTCTCGTATTATAACTTTCCTTTCTTATGCTTCTTATTACATATAGTAGTAGAAATGAATGCAAGGTATAATTATAGAAATATTACTGTTGATTTTTGACTGCCGACACTTGTATCTAGATGATGATGTGAGCAGATGAATATATATCTCCACCTTGGATAAATTATCAGATAATAACAATTTAATTGAAGTAGATCAATTGAACATTCTTTTTGAAATTAACAATAATAACCCAAATTCTAAATGGGTCTTTACTGGATCCATTTTCATGGTCTGAATTTTTATTTTTCTGAAGTTTGCAGTCTAGACGAAATACAACTCCTGGCTTAGATGATTATCCTTACATTATAATTAAAAACTTAGATGTATCTGCCCAAAAGTTGTTTTTTAAAATCCTCAATTTGCTTTGGCGTAATAAATCTATTCCACAGTCATGGAAAACACAGTGTGTTGTCCCAATACTTAAGCCCGAAAAATCTGCTGAGTTTGCTAGTTCTTATAGACCAATTTCCTTGTCATCCTGTCTTGGTAAAATATTCGAAAATATGGTGAAAGTCCGTCTTGATTGGTATGTTGAATCCAAGTGTTTAATTCCACATATACAATATGGCTTCCGCAGAGGGCGTAGTAGTGCAGACAGTTTCACCTCTTTAATCTCTGACCTGAAAAATGCAAAACATAGAAAATTTTTATATTTATTTATATTTAAGCTAGCTAGTTTCGAGTCATAGGCCGTAGTCACCGCCATAAGATGAACTTTGTTCTGTTGCCGCTCCTAAAATTATTAGAGAAACAAGTTGACTTGTTTTACCTTTTTATTTTTTTTCAGAGGACATTTAGTAAACATTAGGACTTACTAGCTAGCATTAATGTTCGGAATGAGACTAATTCTAAGCGACTCTCTATCAGTATGGGTACCAACAAGTTCTGTGATGTGCTGATAGTGCTGTTATTTGTATCTACCTCAGTTGGTGTGTACCGCGTTTTATTTGTATTTTCTACCATCGATCTGAAACCAGAATCATCCAACCCATGTTCGCCAATGCTCTCGTATTATAACTTTCCTTTTCTTATGCTTCTTATTACATATAGTAGTAGAAATGAATGCAAGGTATAATTATAGAAATATTACTGTTGATTTTTTGACTGCCGACACTTGTATCTAGATGATGATGTGAGCAGATGAATATATATCTCCACTCTTGGATAAATTATCAGATAATAACAATTTAATTGAAGTAGATCAATTGAACATTCTTTTTGAAATTAACAATAATAACCCAAATTCTAAATGGGTCTTTACTGGATCCATTTTCATGGTCTGAATTTTTATTTTTCTGAAGTTTGCAGTCTAGACGAAATACAACTCCTGGCTTAGATGATTATCCTTACATTATAATTAAAAACTTAGATGTATCTGCCCAAAAGTTGTTTTTTAAAATCCTCAATTTGCTTTGGCGTAATAAATCTATTCCACAGTCATGGAAAACACAGTGTGTTGTCCCAATACTTAAGGCCGAAAATTCTGCTGAGTTTGCTAGTTCTTATAGACCAATTTCCTTGTCATCCTGTCTTGGTAAAATATTCGAAAATATGGTGAAAGTCCGTCTTGATTGGTATGTTGAATCCAAGTGTTTAATTCCACATATACAATATGGCTTCCGCAGAGGGCGTAGTAGAGCAGACAGTTTCACCTCTTTAATCTCTGACCTGAAAAATACAAAACATAGAAAATTAAACACTGTTTGCGTATTCCTAGACATTCAAAGTGCTTTTGACAGTGTTGATCCTGGCATACTAGTTCAAATCATGTCTAGGTTAGGTGTGCCCGGGCACTTATGTAAGTGGATTTATAACTTTTCGAACAACAGGACAACCTATGCTAGGCATAACAATATTTCATATGGACCCAAATGTGCCTCAAGAGGTACAATGCAGGGTGCCACATTATCTCCATTACTGTACAATATATACACAAGTGAGATTAGTAATATAGAATATCAGCAAATTGTAAAATATAAATATTTTACACCTATTGATGACATTGTATTATACAGCAGTAATTACAACTTAGAGATTGCAATAGATAATATGAACAAATCCTTATTTCAACTATTACAATATTATAATGTTTTTTGGCAATGAAGCCTCAAATTCAAATATTATTTTAATAATGAAATTATAAATAGAGTCAATTCAAAGAAATTTTTAGTAATAATACTGGACCAAAAACTAACTTTTGATGAACATATTAAATATATATCCAAAAATGCTCACACAGGACTAAATGTGCAGACCCTTTTATATATTTGTCAATATTGTATAAAAGTATTGTTAGAAGTCACTTAGATTATAGCTCACTCGCTTATATGAAAGATTTTGAGACAAATCTTACTTGCTGAAAGATACTGTCTCAAATTAATAGCATTTAATAACACTCAAGTAATCAACAAAATTGTACCTTATATAGATAGGTCCCCAACAACAGCACAAGGTCTACAATGCGGTAATTCTCCAACACTGTCCAATATATATCTGGAAATAGACAATAGTTTATATTAAATTAGAAAACAGTATCCACGGCCATGTTACTCTTTCTGTATTTCACATCCAATTAATGTAGTTCAACAGACAATTAAAAATAATTCAGAAATGCTTAAATTTTTGGAGGAAAATACAAAGTACTATGTTATCTACACTGATGGGAGCATAGCAAGTGATTATGTACATGCTGCTCTATATGATCCACAAGCAAAATTTTCTTCAAGCTTTCAAGAGCGTTTTGTACATCCTTCTACACGAGCGGCCTGTGGCTGTTCTATACACGTCCATTACAACAATGTGTTCAGGTCGTTGTTGGGGCTGCCTCGGTTCTGTAGCGCGTCGGGGATGTTCGCCGAGGCACGAGTCAATTGTTTCTATACGACCATGCGGAAACGGTGCACATCCCTGTATTTTCGGGTCCGGGTCAGCCCGAACAGCATCCTGAGGGTATTAGCAGACCGTTATGACTGTCAGTCCTTAACCATTGTGCCAAGGTTCACTTACTGACTAATAAATAAATAAATAATTAATAATAATAACCTCATAGGTAAATAAATATAATGATATAAGTCGCAATTATTGCTTTAAGTTGACATTTGAACTATATTTGACATTTAATAATTTTATAATTTTAGTGGAGCAGACCTAATTGTTTATTGTTATTTTCTCTGTTTATGCTATGTTTTTGTCTATGTGAGTTGTGTATTAATTGTTATTTATTTAAATGTATTAATGGATCACTGTTATCCGATAATAACAATTTAATTGAAGTAGATCAATTGAACATTCTTTTTGAAATTAACAATAATAACCCAAATTCTAAATGGGTCTTTACTGGATCCATTTTCATGGTCTGAATTTTAATTTTTCTGAAGTTTGCAGTCTAGACGAAATACAACTCCTGGCTTAGATGATTATCCTTACATTATAATTAAAAACTTAGATGTATCTGCCCAAAAGTTGTTTTTTTAAAATCCTCAATTTGCTTTGGCGTAATAAATCTATTCCACAGTCATGGAAAACACAGTGTGTTGTCCCAATACTTAAGGCCGAAAATTCTGCTGAGTTTGCTAGTTCTTATAGACCAATTTCCTTGTCATCCTGTCTTGGTAAAATATTCGAAAATATGGTGAAAGTCCGTCTTGATTGGTATGTTGAATCCAAGTGTTTAATTCCACATATACAATATGGCTTCCGCAGAGGGCGTAGTAGTGCAGACAGTTTCACCTCTTTAATCTCTGACCTGAAAAATGCAAAACATAGAAAATTAAACACTGTTTGCGTATTCCTAGACATTCAAAGTGCTTTTGACAGTGTTGATCCTGGCATACTAGTTCAAATCATGTCTAGGTTAGGTGTGCCCGGGCACTTATGTAAGTGGATTTATAACTTTTCGAACAACAGGACAACCTATGCTAGGCATAACAATATTTTATATGGACCCAAATGTGCCTCAAGAGGTACAATGCAGGGTGCCACATTATCTCCATTACTGTACAATATATACACAAGTGAGATTAGTAATATAATATATCAGCAAATTGTAAAATATAAATATTTTACAATTTGCTGATGACATTGTATTATACAGCAGTAATTACAACTTAGAGATTGCAATAGATAATATGAACAAATCCTTATTTCAACTATTACAATATTATAATGTTTTTGGCAATGAAGCCTCAAATTCAAATATTATTTTAATAATGAAATTATAAATAGAGTCAATTCAAAGAAATTTTTAGTAATAATACTGGACCAAAAACTAACTTTTGATGAACATATTAAATATATATCCAAAAATGCTCACACAGGACTAAATGTGCAGACCCTTTTATATATTTGTCAATATTGTATAAAAGTATTGTTAGAAGTCACTTAGATTATAGCTCACTCGCTTATATGAAAGATTTTGAGACAAATCTTACTTGCTGAAAGATACTGTCTCAAATTAATAGCATTTAATAACACTCAAGTAATCAACAAAATTGTACCTTATATAGATAGGTCCCCAACAACAGCACAAGGTCTACAATGCGGTAATTCTCCAACACTGTCCAATATATATCTGGAAATAGACAATAGTTTATATTAAATTAGAAAACAGTATCCACGGCCATGTTACTCTTTCTGTATTTCACATCCAATTAATGTAGTTCAACAGACAATTAAAAATAATTCAGAAATGCTTAAATTTTTGGAGGAAAATACAAAGTACTATGTTATCTACACTGATGGGAGCATAGCAAGTGATTATGTACATGCTGCTCTATATGATCCACAAGCAAAATTTTCTTCAAGCTTTCAAGAGCGTTTTGTACATCCTTCTACACGAGCGGCCTGTGGCTGTTCTATACACGTCCATTACAACAATGTGTTCAGGTCGTTGTTGGGGCTGCCTCGGTTCTGTAGCGCGTCGGGGATGTTCGCCGAGGCACGAGTCAATTGTTTCTATACGACCATGCGGAAACGGTGCACATCCCTGTATTTTCGGGTCCGGGTCAGCCCGAACAGCATCCTGAGGGTATTAGCAGACCGTTATGACTGTCAGTCCTTAACCATTGTGCCAAGGTTCACTTACTGACTAATAAATAAATAAATAATTAATAATAATAACCTCATAGGTAAATAAATATAATGATATAAGTCGCAATTATTGCTTTAAGTTGACATTTGAACTATATTTGACATTTAATAATTTTATAATTTTAGTGGAGCAGACCTAATTGTTTATTGTTATTTTCTCTGTTTATGCTATGTTTTTGTCTATGTGTGTTGTGTATTAATTGTTATTTATTTAAATGTATTAATGGATCACTGTTATCCGATAATAACAATTTAATTGAAGTAGATCAATTGAACATTCTTTTTGAAATTAACAATAATAACCCAAATTCTAAATGGGTCTTTACTGGATCCATTTTCATGGTCTGAATTTTTAACAAGTTTGCAGTCTAGACGAAATACAACTCCTGGCTTAGATGATTATCCTTACATTATAATTAAAAACTTAGATGTATCTGCCCAAAAGTTGTTTTTTAAAATCCTCAATTTTGGCGTAATAAATCTATTCCACAGTCATGGAAAACACAGTGTGTTGTCCCAATACTTAAGCCCGAAAATTCTGCTGAGTTTGCTAGTTCTTATAGACCAATTTCCTTGTCATCCTGTCTTGGTAAAATATTCGAAAATATGGTGAAAGTCCGTCTTGATTGGTATGTTGAATCCAAGTGTTTAATTCCACATATACAATATGGCTTCCGCAGAGGGCGTAGTAGTGCAGACAGTTTCACCTCTTTAATCTCTGACCTGAAAAATGCAAAACATAGAAATTTTTATATTTATTTATATTTAAGCTAGCTAGTTTCCAGTTATAGGCCGTAGTCACCACCATAAGATGAACTTTGTTCTGTTGCCGCTACTAAAATGATTAGAGAAACAAGTTGACTTGTTTTACCTTTTATATTTTTTCAGAGGACATTTAGTAAACATTAGGACTTACTAGCTAGCATTAATGTTCGAATGAGACTAATTCTAAGCGACTCTCTATCAGTATGGGTACCAACAAGTTCTGTGATATGCTGATAGTGCTGTTATTTGTATCTACCTCAGTTGGTGTGTACCGCGTTTTTATTTGTATTTTCTACCATCGATCTGAAACCAGAATCATCCAACCCATGTTCGCCAATGCTCTCGTATTATAACTTTCCTTTTCTTATGCTTCTTATTACATATAGTAGTAGAAATGAATGCAAGGTATAATTATAGAAATATTACTGTTGATTTTGACAGCCGACACTTGTATCTAGATGATGATGTGAGCAGCATGAGTGTTAGCTAGATCGGATCACGTCCTCACAATACTGCGGTGTTTCGTTCAGAGACTGTCCGAATGAAGAGGGCATCACTAAGGTAGCGAGGGCAGCGAAGCTGCAGTTTGGTTCAAGCTGCAGAATGAATGGGTCAGCTCAACTGTAGGGCCACGCCCTCACAGAACCAGTGATGAAATAGCAGCATAATGCTGCTATGTTTGGTCTGGTGATTGTAGGGAACCAGTGACCTGTTTTACTGGTGATAAGATTATGTGACTGCATTATGATTTCTTGTCAAAGATGAATGTAGATGTCATGGGCTGTAGGAGTCACTTACTATCAGGTGTCCTGTGTGCTCGTTTGTTACTCTCAATGTAATAAAAAATAAATAAAAACGCGTTGAGACACAGCTACCACGGCTCTATCGCATGTCGGATTAAGGTATCGAATTAAATAAGGCGACGAAGCATATGCTTATGCAATTATACGATATCGTGCGTAATCGCTAACATCTGGTAATAACCGGAAGAGGTCAATTTAGTCGAAATTGATTAAGAGGACACAATAATGTTATTCCTGAAAACTATCTCTCTTCCATACCCATAAATTTAGGCATGCAACACTCAAGTAATAAACAAAATCGTACCTTATATAGATAGATCCCCAACAACAGCACAAGGTCTACTATGCGGTATTCTCCAACACTGTCTGTCCGATATATATCTGAAATAGACAATAGTTTATATAAAATTAGAAAACAGTATCCACGGCCATGTTACTCTTTCTGTATTTCACATCCAATTAATGTAGTTCAACAGACAATTAACAATAATTCAGAAATTAATTGTAAATAAGTCTGTACGAGATGTAAATAAAGATAAAATAGTCCATTCTAAAGAAGACCTTAAAATTCAAATAATTTCCAACTACGATGTACTTATCGCCCTAGTGCAGACGTTGGTAGAATTAGCCAATAAAGATGACAGTACGCCCACTAATATTAAAACTATTAAAGATGCATTATTAAAAAACTTAACATAATGGATTGTGTAGGGCCTAGTCCTACACAATCCAAGCTATGTACAGTATAATATTCAAAGTGCAAATAGTAAAACCTTTATTAATCCATTGTTTTAAGCAACAAAATATTGATATATTTGCTTTCTTGGTTTAAAGATAATAATTTTAAAATACCAGGATATAATATTTACAACAAAAATTCAAACAATGCACATAATGGAGTCGCAATACTGATTAAACCATACCCGTAAGTATAACATATTAAATACCAGATTTTATGAAGACATTCAAACAGTTGCTGTGTCTGTATCAACTGGACATAGTAGTTTAACAATTCTCTGTATATACTGTCCACCTGCAAGTGGGCGAATACGAATTAATAGACTCCGTTCCATTATTAATGATCTGCCAAAGCCCATATTTATGAGTGGTGATTTTAATGCTCATCATATTGCATCTGGTTGTCAGTCAACCAAAGGTAGGGGTCAGGGTTATTTAATTTAATTGATCACTTAGATTTATGTATTTTAAATGATGGTAGACCTACAACTATAAATCGCCCTAGACAAACTCCTTCTGCCATTGATGTAAGCTTCATCAGTGGCAGCCTTGCACCACTATGTGAATGGTCTGTACATGATGACAGATCCAACAATAACAGAGATTTCATTACATATAGATAAATATCATCTCAATTCCCTGACTGGGCAACAGACCACCATCTCCTGGGTGGAATAGTATATGTGAACAAAGTGTTATTGCTCCATATAATGCACTAAAACTATATAATAAAGAGCCTACTATTGAAAATTATATTAATTACAAAAGAAAAGATGCTCAGAAAAGAGAACAATTTCAGAACAGAAAAATTGATGGAACAACTTGTGTAACACTTTTAATAGAAATACTCACATAAGTAAAATTTGAATTTATTAAAAATGTTCAAAGGCATAAATCATATACAGATGAGTTTATATCTCCACTCTTGATAAATTATCAGATAATAACAATTTAATTGAAGTAGATCAATTGAACATTCTTTTGAAATTAACAATTATAACCCAAATTCTAAATGGGTCTTTACTGATCCATTTTCATGGTCTGAATTTTTAACAAGTTTGCAGTCTAGACGTAGTACAACTCCTGGCTTAGATGATTATCCTTACATTATAATTAAAAACTTAGATGTATCTGCCCAAAAGTTGTTTTTTAAAATCCTCAATTTGCTTTGGCATAATAAATCTATTCCACAGTCATGGAAAACACAGTGTGTTGTCCCAATACTTAAGCCCGAAAAATCTGCTGAGTTTGCTAGTTCTTATAGACCAATTTCCTTGTCATCCTGTCTTGGTAAAATATTCGAAAATATGGTGAAAGTCCGTCTTGATTGGTATGTTGAATCCAAGTGTTTAATTCCACATATACAATATGGCTTCCGCAGAGGGCGTAGTAGTGCAGACAGTTTCACCTCTTTAATCTCTGACCTGAAAAATGCAATGCATAGAAAATTAAACACTGTTTGCGTATTCCTAGACATTCAAAGTGCTTTTGACAGTGTTGATCCTGGCATACTAGTTCAAATCATGTCTAGGTTAGGTGTGCCCGGGCACTTATGTAAGTGGATTTATAACTTTTCGAACAACAGGACAACCTATGCTAGGCATAACAATATTTTATATGGACCCAAATGTGCCTCAAGAGGTACAATGTAGGGTGCCACATTATCTCCATTACTGTACAATATATACACAAGTGAGATTTGTAAATATGTAAATGATAGGAATATAAATATTTTACAATTTGCTGATGACATTGTATTATACAGCAGTAATTACAACTTAGTGATTGCAATAGATAATATGAACAAATCCTTATTTCAACTATTACAATATTATAATGTTCGTTTACATTTGAAAATTAACCCCTCTAAAAGTAGTGTTATGTTTTTTGGCAATGAAGCCTCAAATTCAAATACTATTTACAATAATGAAATTATAAATACAGTCAATTCAAAGAAATTTTTAGTAATAATACTGGACCAAAAACTAACTTTTGATGAATATATTAAAAATATATCCAAAAATGCTCACACAGGACTAAATGTGCAGACCCTTTTATATATTTGTCAATATTGTATAAAAGTATTGTTAGAAGTCACTTAGATTATAGCTCACTCGCTTATATGAAAGATTTTGAGACAAATCATACTTGCTGAAAGATACTGTCTCAAATTAATAGCATTTAATAACACTCAAGTAATAAAACAAAATTGTACCTTATATAGATAGATCCCCAACAACAGCATAAGGTCTACTATGCGGTATTCTCCAACACTGTCCGATATATATCTGGAAATAGACAATAGTTTATATAAAATTAGAAAACAATATCCACGGCCATGTTACTCTTTCTGTATTTCACATCCAATTAATGTAGTTCAACAGACAATTAAAAATAATTCAGAAATGCTTAAATTTTAGAGGAAAATACAAAGTACTATGTTATCTACACTGATGGGAGCGTAGCAAGTGATTATGTACATGCTGCTCTATATGATCCACAAGCAAAATTTTCTTCAAGCTTTCAAGAGCGTTTTGTACATCCTTCTACACGAGCGGCCTGTGGCTGTTCTATACACGTCCAATACAACAATGTGTTCAGGTCGTTGTTGGGGCTGCCTCGGTTCTGTAGCGCGTCGGGGATGTTCGCCGAGGCACGAGTCAATTGTTTCTATACGACCATGCGGAAACGGTGCGTATTTGTCCTGTATTTTCGGGTCCGGATCAGCCCGAACAGCATCCTGAGGGTATTAGCAGACCGTTATGACTGTCAGTCCTTAACCATTGTGCCAAGGTTCACTTACTGACTAATAAATTAATAAATAATTAATAATAATAACCTCATAGGAAAATAAATATAATGATATAAGTCGCAATTAATGCTTTAAGTTGACATTTGAACTATATTTGACATTTAATAATTTTATAATCTTATTGGAGCAGACCTAATTGTTTATTGTTATTTTCTTTGTTTATGCTATGTTTTGTCTATGGGTGGTTGTGTATTAATTGTTATTTATTTAAATGTATTAATGGATCACTGTTATCCGATAATAATAAATGAATTGAGAATTGAATTGAATTATTCTGCATGAACCCTGCTCTATATGTTCGGCAGAGGCATATGCAGTGTATCAGGCACTAATGCGTATTCGCGAAATCAATAATTTCTGATTCCTCGAGTTTGATGACAGCTTTAACTACCCTCACAGTTAAATTCAAGTCTAATTATATCCTTTACTTCATCAAACAAATAATTCACCAATATCACATTAAAATATCCAAATTTACTTTCTATGGGTGCCTTCCCACAAAGGTATCACTGGCAATGAAATGGCTGATAAAACTACATATGAAGAAGTTTATGCTGTCGACGTTAGAAATACAATGAATGTTCCTATGTCCGATTACTTGCAATGTATTGACCAGAACACTCAAAAGTTGTGGTTAGAAATGTGGAAGAAAGATCAAGATACGAAAGGAAAATGGTATGGAAGCATACAAGAAAGCTTACCTGCAAGACCTTGGTATCATCGTATGCAAGATGCTACTCGAGACTTTATTACTATCATAAATAGACTGCGTTTTGGTCATAATACTGCACCGTCACACCTTGCTCGACTCGGCATTATTGCGAATAAAACCTGTTCACATTGTAATTCAAGTGATGGAACTGTGGAGCACATTATCTTCGATTGTAAAAAATTTTTGATCGACAGACTAGTGTTGGACAGTGAACTTAGTGATGTTGAAAATAAGTGTGATTTATTATCCCGCCCGCCACTATTAAAACAATTGTTACAAGACGAACTTACTTAACACACAAGCACATCTACAAATACATAAAGAATACAATTAAAACAATTTAATGGAATGTGCTCTTAGGCGTAATATTTTGTCTATGAATGTGCTGTGGAAAATAAGAGTTGACCTAAAGGTTGTAAATACCAAGTCACAAAATCCCAAAAAAAATACGGATTCTGGCGGGAACCTTGAAAAGAAAAAACTCAACCAACACAGACTTTAAAGTGTATGTGGAATCCACAAACGACGATAGATTGGGCAACAAGAGCCCTATTTACATAAAACGTGTGACGGGTATTCAGAGGGTGAATGCTAATAAAATAGCAGTAGCAGTTATTTTCAAGCAATATAGTACGGCCAATAACTTTATTAATAACACCACTTTCCTCACAAAATATGACATGAAGGCGTTCATACCGGCAGCGCAAATTGAAAAACCGGCATCATTAGATTTGTTCCAGCGAATATATCTAACAAAGAACTTTACACCAGACTTTCTTCAACATATGAAATAGTGGCAATAAGAAGGTTTTCAAAGAAAGTAGGACAAGAGCCAATTGCAGACTGTAAGCATCACTTTCTTATCTAATGTACTGCCTAATAATGTACAATATGATCTATTCTCTATAGGTGTTTTAAATTTAATCATTCAGCAAAGACTTGCAATGGTAAACAAAGATGTAGTATTTGTGGAGGTGAGCACTTGTATAAGGAATGTGATAAACCAACAGAAATCAGCTGTATAAATTGCAGTGGGCCTCATCTCGCGATATCTAGATTATTTCCTATTAAAACAAAGAAGATTATAGAAAAGAAAACAACATATCTTATGCAAGTGTCGCCTTAACAAAACAAGTCGCCATCAATGGAACAGATTTCCTACACTCCCACCACCAAAACCGCAACCTGTAAATACTAATGTTATTGTAAATAAGTTTGTACAGTATGTCTATGTACAGTATAATATTCAAAGTGCAAATAGTAAAAAACCTTTATTAATCCATTGTTTTAAGCAACAAAATATTGATATATTTGCTTTCTTGGTTTAAAGATAATAATTTTAAAATACCAAGATATAATATTTACAACAAAATTCAAACAATGCACATAATGGAGTTGCAATACTGATTAAACCATACCCGTAAGTATAACATATTAAATACCAGATTTTATGAAGACATTCAAACAGTTGCTGTGTCTGTATCAACTGGACATAGTAGTTTAACAATTCTCTGTATATACTGTCCACCTTCAAGTGGGCGAATACGAATTAATAGACTCCGTTCCATTATTAATGATCTGCCAAAGTCCATATTTATGAGTGGTGATTTTAATGCTCATCATATTGCATTCGGTTGTCAGTCAACCAAAGGTAGAGGTCAGGAGTTATTTAATTTAATTGATCACTTAGATTTATGTATTTTAAATGATGGTAGACCTAGAACTATAAATCGCCCTAGACAAACTCCTTCTGCCATTGATGTAAGCTTCATCAGTGGCAGCCTTGCACCACTATGTGAATGGTCTGTACATGATGACAGATCCAACAATAACAGAGATTTCATTACATATAGATAAATGTCATCTCAATTCCCCTGTAGATAGGTTCATATATAAAAAAGCTGACTGGGCAACAGACCACCATCTCCTTGGTGGAATAGTATATGTGAACAAAGTGTTATTGCTTCATATAATGCACTAAAACTATATAATAAAGAGCCTACTATTGAAAATTATATTAATTACAAAAGAAAAGATGCTCAGAAAAGAGAACAATTTCAGAACAGAAAAAATTGATGGAACAACTTGTGTAACACTTTTAATAGAAATACTCACATAAGTAAAATTTGGAATTTATTAAAAATGTTCAAAGGCATAAATCATATACAGATGAGTTTATATCTCCACTCTTGGATAAATTATCAGATAATAACAATTTAATTGAAGTAGATCAATTGAACATTCTTTTGAAATTAACAATAATAACCCAAATTCTAAATGGGTCTTTACTGGATCCATTTTCATGGTCTGAATTTTATTTTTCTGAAGTTTGCTGTCTAGACGAAATACAACTCCTGGCTTAGATGATTATCCTTACATTATAATTAAAAACTTAGATGTATCTGCCCAAAGTTGTTTTTAAAATCCTCAATTTGCTTTGGCGTAATAAATCTATTCCACAGTCATGGAAAACACAGTGTGTTGTCCCAATACTTAAGCCCGAAAAATCTGCTGAGTTTGCTAGTTCTTATAGACCAATTTCCTTGTCATCCTGTCTTGGTAAAATATTCGAAAATATGGTGAAAGTCCATCTTGATTGGTATGTTGAATCCAAGTGTTTAATTCCACATATACAATATGGCTTCCGCAGAGGGCATAGTGGTGCAGACAGTTTCACCTCTTTAATCTCTGACCTGAAAAATGCAAAACAGAAAATTAAACACTGTTCGCGTATTCCTAGACATTCAAAGTGCTTTCGACAGTGTTGATCCTGGCATACTAGTTCAAATCATGTCTAGGTTAGGTGTGCCCGGGCACTTATGTTAGTGGATTTATAACTTTTCAAACAACAGGACAACCTATGCTAGGCATAACAATATTTTATATGGACCCAAATGTGCCTCAAGAGGTACAATGCAGGGTGCCACATTATCTCCATTACTGTACAATATATACACAAGTGAGATTAGTAATATAATATCAGCAAATTGTAAAATATAAATATTTTACAATTTGCTGATGACATTGTATTATACAGCAGTAATTACAACTTAGAGATTGCAATAGATAATATGAACAAATCCTTATTTCAACTATTACAATATTATAATGTTTTTTGGCAATGAAGCCTCAAATTCAAATATTATTTTAATAATGAAATTATAAATAGAGTCAATTCAAACAAATTTTTAGGAATAATACTGGACCAAAAACTAACTTTTGATGAACATATTAAATATATATCCAAAAATGCTCACACAGGACTAAATGTTATTAGATCACTTTGTGGTATAACATAGGGTGCAGACCCTTTATATATTTGTCAATATTCTATAAAAGTATTGTTAGAAGTCACTTAGATTATAGCTCACTCGCTTATATGAAAGATTTTGAGACAAATCTTACTTGCTGAAAGATACTGTCTCAAATTAATAGCATTTAATAACACTCAAGTAATAAACAAAATTGTACCTTATATAGATAGATCCCCAACAACAGCACAAGGTCTACTATTTGGTAATTCTCCAACACTGTCCGATATATATCTGGAAATAGACAATAGTTTATATAAAATTAGAAAACAGTATCCACGGCCATGTTACTCTTCTGTATTTCACATCCAATTAATGTAGTTCAACAGACAATTAAAAATAATTCAGAAATGCTTAAATTTTTGGAGGAAAATACAAAGTACTATGTTATCTACACTGATGAGAGCATAGCAAGTGATTATGTACATGCTGCTCTATATGATCCACAAGCAAAATGTTCTTCAAGCTTTCAAGAGCGTTTTGTACATCCTTCTACACGAGCGGCCTGTGGCTGTTCTATACACGTCCAATACAACAATTTGTTCAGGTCGTTGTTGGGGCTGCCTCGGTTCTGTAGCGTCAGGGATGTTCGCCGAGGCACGAGTCAATTGTTTCTATACGACCATGCGGAAACGGTGCACATCCCTGTATTTTCGGGTCCGGGTCAGCCCGAACAGCATCCTGAGGGTATTAGCAGACCGTTATGACTGTCAGTCCTTAACCATTGTGCCAAGGTTCACTTACTGACTAATAAATAAATAAATAATTAATAATAATAACCTCATAGGTAAATAAATATGGTGATATAAGTCGCAATTAATGTTTTAAGTTGACATTTTAACTATATTTGACATTTAATAATTTTATAATCTTAGTGGAGCAGACCTATTAATTGCTCGACTCGGCATTATTGCGAATAAAACCTGTTCACATTGTAATTCAAGTGATGGAACTGTGGAGCACATTTTTTCGATTGTAAAAAATTTTTGATCGACAGACTAGTGTTGGACAGTGAACTTAGTGATGTTGAAAATAAGTGTGATTTATTATCCCGCCCGCCACTATTAAAACAATTATTACAAGACGAACTTACTTACAAGCACATCTACAAATACATAAAGAATACAATTAAAACAATTTAATGGAATGTGCTCTTAGGCG
>JAGSMU010000453.1:0-24893 GCA_029286865.1 Teinopalpus imperialis | reverse complement strand
TAATATTTCGTCTTTTTTCGATTGTAAAAAATTTTGATCGACAGACTAGTTGACAGTGAACTTAGTGATGTTGAAAATAAGTGTGATTTATTATCCCGCCCTCGCCACTATTAAAACAATTATTACAAGACGAACTTACTTACAAGCACATCTACAATACAAAGAATACAATTAAACAATTTAATGGAATGTGCTCTGAAGTGTAATATTTCGTCTATGAATGTGCTCAGATTGCCCGACTTGTCTGCAACCTTATCCACCACCAGTAAGCCGGACCTAATGCATGCCCCCCAGGTCCGTAATGGACTTCGTTCCTCCATTTCTGCCCAGATGTTCGGGCTTTGAAAGACCAGTCTTGCCCTAGTCTTCGCTTGGGACACTGTTGGGTCCCATATGCCCATCTCATCCCTAAGCAGTCTCAGCGCGACTTCCGCGTCTATGCCAACCGCTGCGTCCGTCAGGCACTCTGTGTGTCGCGACGTTCTGATGCTTGGTCTTTTTCTTATTGGTCCTTGCGGACCCTCCTGATATGGCGGATGCGGAGCGACGGCTCCCGACTTCTTCCATCACCTTTCACTGGCCGAAACTGTACGTGCTCGGCGCACAAATCGCTCCACGCCTGTCCCGTGCCGGCAGCACTGCTGCCACCGACACGACTCCTTCCTCTCTTTGTTTTGGTCCCTAGTTGCTAACGGACCGACGATCGTTGCTGTAGACTCAGCGCTAAGCATTGAGTCGTTTCCCTTTACCATTTCTTCTCCTCTACCTTCTCCTCCTTGGATTTTTGATTTTCCCATTGTAAATCCCACGAGTTTGAACGAATATAGGTCGGTCCCCGGGTGACGCCTTCCGTGGACAAGACTACATACTGTGGGGGCGTCCGGTACCCACAGGTTTTAAAGACTTCGCTGTCTGGTTTTATTGAGGATCCTTCTCGCGGGCCGGCTAATTAAGGCAAGCCCTCCGCCCCACTGCACTTCGACGTACCCCATTAACGTCAACACCGAGGTCTTTGAAGAGAGTACAGCGGGTAACGGCGCGCTGGGAGAGCCGACGTAACTCCCCTGCTTGGGACGGTTGAGTGCCCGGCGGCAGTGGAGGCACACCGAGCCCGTCCTCCACTATGTGCATTAGGCACTGGGAACGATATCGTCACCAGTTCCTAATACTCAATTATCATTTGCTGCCTTTCCCCGATACAGAAATCAAGGAGAAATGCAACTCCTTAACACACTCGACGGTTGAGAGCCCGGTGGCATTAAAACGCACACCGAGCCCGCCCCTTCCTCACTTGAGATAGGCACTGGAAACGATATATCGTCCCCAGTTCCCAATACCCACTATCATTTGGTTGCCTTTCCCCGGATACAGAAATCAAGGAGAAATGCAACTTTATTCTCGCATTGGGCACTGAGACGTATCGTCACCAGTGCCCACGCGCACTCATTTTTCGGTTGCCTTTCCTCCGGATATGGAAATCAAGAGGAAATGCAACCCCTGCCACTCCGCAGTACCTCCGCTTATGAGACGGACACGCAGAGCAGCTATCCCTCCCTGTCAGAACATTCGCCACTGGCAACAACGTATCATCACCAGTGCCCAGGGTGCACTGTCCTGGCGTTGCCTTTCCCCGGATACAATAGTATCAAAGGAAATTCAACGACCAGGCACTCGGAGGAGGTTTTCTGACGTGGCACCCCAACCTAACCTAACCTAACCTAACCTAACCTAACCTTTTTTTTTTTTTTTTTTTTTTTACATGGGAAATGCCTACGCATACCCACTCTGCAAGCAAGGCGGGCTATGTCGGACTCGCACCGACTAAAACCCCATGGTGTTCCTCCATCGTGCCGCGCGCGGCGGGGTCACGGGAACGCTGCACACATCCGCGACCCTGCCTGCGCTGGCCGTGACCAGGCGGCCCCCTTCTCCGGGGAGGACATCTCCCTCTCCACCTTTCCTGGCAGGGCGCGCCGGAACACGGACGCGCCCTCCAACTCGGCCTCCTCTGCGGTGGGAAGTGGACTTCGAGTCCGCCCCCAGAGGCCATGGGGCCAGGAAAGCCCCAGCCCTGCGGGCGGATCTGGCAGTTAGGCTCCGCTGCCGACCAATGTTCGGCCGCGGAGGACAGGAGAGCGGCAGGATCAACCACACTCCACTGGAACCCGCGGCCCCACCACGGCCGCATCAGCGGTGTGACTTCGCTTGAGCTCGCGGAGGATAGGAGATACACTACCCTCCCTCCGCGACTCCGTCTCGGATGCGGGAGGGTGGGCGACGATGCGCGTACCGGTGCTAACAGTCCTCGCACCGCCACCCCATTCCCCCGACTCGCCTCGGCGCTGCGGATGGTGCGTAAGACGGCCTCACTCCGTCCATCCGCACCTCCCGCAGCCCACCGGACACGCATCCAGGGTGGCCCAGCTCCAGCCCGCCCGGAAAGCGGCCCTTCTCGGGCCGGCCTTAGAGCGCCTTAGGCCGGCCATTTGGGTTCCTCTTAGCCACCGTGGTTAACTCCACACCACGGTTACTAAGCCCCCCGCTACGAGACAGCGGGACCTTCGGGGAACCTAACCTAACCTAACCCAAACCCAACCTAACCTTTTACATGGGAAATGCCTTACGCATAACTACTTGCGGGGTACGGGTTATGTCGGACTCCGCACCGACTAAAACCCCATGGTGGTCGCCACCAACGCTCGCGAGGCTGCGGGACTCGTAAGGAACGCAACCGCAACCCCCTGCGCTTCGCTGGATAGCCTTCCGTCCCGGGGCGTGCGTGAAGATCGCACTCCCCAGAACCCTCACGAACTATCACGACGACACGGTACCACGTCGTGCCGTCGTCCTCCCTCGGGTCGCTAATATTGGACGGTCGGAGCCCCTTACCTGGATCGGGCAGCGACCCGTAGGGCCCCGTTTACGTAGGGGATCACTGATAGAGGGCCGTGACGAGGCGCGCGAGCGCCGCGTCGGCCCTGTCTCCGGAGCAGGATCGGTCCCTTCCTCTCTGTCCTGCCTCGGCAGCCTCTTCGGACCATTATTGTCTCGCAGAAGGAGGCTACAGCCCTCCACGCCGATTCCCCGCGCAGCATCGCCGACACGACTGCTGGCAGGACAGGTTCCGTCCGATGTGACCGACCAGCACCCGCCGCTCGGCTTCCCACGCCGGGCAAGCGGCGAGCGTGTGCGATGCGGAGTCTTGGTCGTTGCCGCCACAGTGGAAGCAATTCGCCGTCGCTCATGACCGATCTACACAGGTAATCACCGAAGCAACCGTGCCCGGTGATCACTCAGGTAAGTCTGTAGGTGAGCGTTCTTCCTCGTCGCTGTATCCAGGCTCGAAGACCGGCAGGAATACCCGATGACGCGTTTGCGCGCATAGTGCTCCTCGCGGAGCCTTGCGCGCCACGCCGCGGAATGCGATACGCCGTTCCTGCCAGTTTTACCGCCTGAGCGCCTCTTCTGGGCTCGCCACCACCGCTCTGGCGTAGGACGCGAATCCGGTGATACACCTCGCGTCCATGTCCGCCAGTATCCAGAGGTGAAAGCGAGCCAGGATCGTCGCCGCCTCAAACGATACCGTGCGGTATCCTCGTACGACCCGTATGGCCATCCTCCTCTGGACGCTGTAGATCTTAGTCCTACAGCGTCGGATGGCCAGCCTCTTGCCCAGATGGGCGCCCCGTACAAGGCTACGGGATCGTACGACCCAGCGTAGAGTAGCGGCGGATTTCTCACTCGGTCCCCGGAGATTGGGCAGAAATTGCATAGCACCCGCTACCCTCTCGATCCGGGGACCAGGCGCTCGAAATGCTCTTCGAAGCCCCAGTGACTGTCCAGAGTGAGGCCCAGGTACTTCCATGTACGCCCCACTCTTATTCTCCAGACCACGGCTTCTGGACGCATCGAGTCGGGTGGTTCCTCGCTGCGCGGGCAGCCAGGAACCATAGCGCTCGGTCTGCAGAGGCGCTACCTCCAGGCCCCTAACCCCGTGGACTTTGGCGACGACGACGCCCTAAGCCCGGCGAGCTCCCGGTCCCTCTCGAAGTAGTCCCCGCTGGCGACCACCAACGTCGTCAGCATAACAGATGACATTAACGCCAGCGGGCGCTTCGACTCGCAGAACAGAGTTGCAGGCGAGATTCCACAGTAACGGGCCTAATATCGACCCCCTGTGTTCCCTACACTGACTTCCATCCCCGTACTGCCCCGGTCCATGTAATAAGATGTACCTACGCGCAAGTAGTCCGCGATCACGCCTTGCAGGTAGGGGAAACACTCCATGGTGTCCCCCATCGCGTCCCAGGGCAGGGAAGCAGCGCGCTGACGATGTCAAGACTTACCGCCAACGCCACTCCGCCCTGGACACAGCCTGCTCCGACAGGAGCGGACGCGCAGGACCGCGTCGATGGTTGAACGCTCCCTGCCGGAAACCGAACTGGTTTTCGGCGAGATCGGGACCGACACGCGACAGATGCCCGTTGAGGCGGGTTTCGGCAAGCAATCTTCCTCGAATAACTTGCCAGCCCTGTCCAACAGGCATATGGGACGGTACGCAGAGGGAGAATCTGCGACTCTGTCTGCCTTCAAGAGTGGTCACCGCCTTCCTTCCGGCCCTAGGGAACGAGGCGTTACGGAGGCAGCTGGTGAACAGCTGCTCCCCAGCCTGTTCCCGAGGGTAGCCAGACTCAACACCCAGACCCGGCCGGGAATTCCGTCGGACTCCGGCGCGAAACCTTGCCTTCAAGCGGCTCCACGCTCGGTCCAGCTCTCTGGAAGTGGTCACCCCCATTTGCCACCCAATGACACGAAGATTGGGGTAGACTGGATTTGACTGACCTCCGGAAAGAGCGAGCTAATCACTTCCCAAGAGGGCCGGATCTAGAGTTTCCGTCACCGGGGCGTCCAAGACGGAGCTCTCAGTACCATCCTGTACGGACGCCCCCACGGATCCTCGCTGAGTCCCTCCAGGAGCTCTCCAGGACCGAGACCTGGCGTTGCAGACAGCTGCCTGCAACGCCTTCGTGGCTGCTCGATACGCCCGTAGAGTCTGGCTATCTCCTCACTCGGAGCTCGCTCTTCGCCTCCTCTTTCGGGCTCTGGTGTACTGGGCAGGCTCCGCAAGCAGATCGCCTGCAGCTCCGCGATCTCTGCCGCCGACCACTCAGTACACCGCCCCGCGCTTAGCGAGACTCGGTCCGGGGCATCGACGCGTCACAAGCAAATACGCGTCATCGTGTCCTGAACCAGTTCAAGCTTCCACTTCCGGATCGGACGAACCTCTTCGGCGCTTTCGGCCATATTGCAACGTTATGGCGGCCCCGAGTTTCGGTCTAGCCGCTTGAGACACCAACGTCGCGTGACCGCTCTCCGGCGGCTGGTGACAGCGCCGGGGCGGCGGGGACGACCTGAATAAAATATGGCGGTGGTCGGATAACGTGACCACCTCCTCTGCAACCCGCCAGCCCGACAACATGCGCATCGCAGCGGAGCCCATGTAAGATCCACGACCGACTCCTCCTGCCACCGCATCGCACAAGATGGACCCCCGATTTGCCAATCGGAGGTCCAATCCAGCCGCCCATTCCATCACCGTCTCCTTCGGACTGTCGCTGATTCCCCACGCCCTGGAAGTGGGCGTTGAAGTCTCCCAGAGACGATGACGAGGGAGGCACTCCGCGAACGCAGAGCGCCACCTCGTCCAGGTACACTCCGTAGTCGGCGAGTGACCTCGCGGAGAGACGTAGCAGCCAACTATGGCCAGGGTGCCCCCATTGCACTGCAACGAAGCCCTGACCCTTCCCAATAGGGGAGGCGAGGGGCACACCTCTCCACCCCCAGTAGATTGCTACGGAACCCAGCTCATCGTCGTGAACCAGTGAGGGTGGTCCGGCACGGCATAGGGCTCCACTGATTACCGCCAGAGCAATCCCGGCACCCGCAATGGTCTGCATAAACAAATGCTGAGACAGGCAGTGGTTCAGGTTGCTCTGAAGGACCTTGAGGGGTGCGAAGAGGCCTACGCGACTTCCATTCCCGAGCTGGTGCTCGGCTGCGGCTGGTGCCGCTGGGACTGCCGCTGCGCTTGCGGGGCAGGAGGGATGGTTTTCTCCCGCTCTTCTGATGGTGGGGCGCACCTCTTACCAAGACGATGGTTAGAGGGTGCCCCAGTCCGGAGCATTGACATTTGAGCAAGAGCTTTGCACTCTGGCCCTGTGCCCGGTTTCCACAAGCGTAGCAGCGCGTGCTCCGGTTCGCCTGGTTAGGCACTCCAATACCAACGCCCCTTCTCCAGGCACTGGAAGCAGTGCATAGCCTGGGATCTAAGAGCTCCACCCCAGCAGATCCCCAGCCCACGCGTACGCGCCCCAGCGGTCGCTCAATTTTCGCAGTAGCGCCGCTGCGGGGCACCGCACCCAGCACGTGCCCATATTGCATGGGTGCGTTCGGTGGACCTCTCCGACCTTCACGTCGTTCACCAACACCCTCCAGCCTCAGCCACCGCCGCCGCGACATCGCTCGGGCTTATATCGTCGAGGTTCCTTCACACTTTATTCGACTTGACCGGGCGGCCAATTCGACGTCCATCTCGGAAAGGACCTCCTGCATTTTAGTCGCGAGACCATCCGCCCTCGAGTTGTAATCAGGACCGCTGATCTCCAATAGATCACCGTCACAGCCCGCTTTTGGCGAACAGTCTCAATGCCGATGTCCGCTGAAGTTTTACTGCCACCCATCACTTTGCGCGTGAGGAGCCGTCGGCAGCGTCACCGTCACGGCAGCCGTGACGGAGTGCGCATGAGCTTCGCTTTTGCTTTGGGTTTTGCGGCCGCAGGGGCCGCTGACTGCTGGGTCTTTTGTGGGATTTTGGCCTTTTTGGCCACCCGTGCCCACGACGTAGATGCCGGCACTTCCACCACCATCAGCGGCCTTGCGTGGCCAACGGCGCGGTGCCCAGCTACTGGAGGGTGGGAGGGTTTCGGCCTTCTTTTTCCCCTTGCCTGTAGGTGCTGTGTAGGCGACGGTTTTGTTTGCACTGGCTGTGGCAGCGGTTGCGAAGCACTCGCGGAAGGCCTCGACTGCACTCCCAGCCGAATTCGCCTTCTGGGAAGATCTTCGCCTCGAAGGCAGCCAGCCCGCCTCTATGAGAGACCCCAAGCGCCCCATGAGCCCACCGTCCACGCTCCCGGACTTCGGAGCGCCAGGGAGCTCGCTGAGCAGGAGGCATGGCTGCACGAGGCTCCCACTCTTCCGGAGGGCGCTGAGCTCCCTGGTGACAGCTTTCCCACCTTTATTGAGAGCTCGACAGCTGCGAGCGGTTTCAGCGTTCTCTACCGCCCAGCTTCAACATTGGGGGCTGGGAGACCTCCGCGCCAGTTCCGCAGTGGCTGCCTTCGACCATCCTGGCTGCCAAACGGTGGCTGTGCACAAATGTAGCCCTCGAAGGTTGCCGATTATCGGCAACCTGCCCACCGCCAGTAGATTACCGGATGCATCCAAGTCCATGGTCGATTTGCTCATCTCCCGACCCAAATCTGCGGGTTTTGGAAGGCTTTCCTTCGCACGCGTTTTGGCCTGGGCTACAGTAGGTCCCAGATGCCTCCTCTTTCGTCAGCGACCAACTCCTGTGTCCGTGCCTGAGATCAAGTGACTGCCTGGAATTTGTCGGCTACGACAGTCGCAGGCTTGGCTCTCCTCTTCTCCTACTTGTCCTTGCGGACACCTCTCGAGGTTGCGGATCTGAGTGAGGCATCAGATCTTCCGCCGTCACTCACCGCCCAAACTCACAGGCGTACTTGGGCGCAAAGCGTCCATACGCCTGTTCCGTGCCGGGACTACTGGTCCCGAGGATGTTGCCTTCCTCCTGGCTCTGGTCCCTTGATGTTGAGGGACCTTCGATCATTACAGACTCCAAAGGCTACAGCCCCTTCTCCCCAGGTTGGGTTTTGCACCAACAAATCCCACGAGTTAGACGAAATAAAATGTCGATCTCCGGGTGACGCCTATTCCAGAGACAAGGCTACATACCGTGGGGTCGCCTGGTACCCACAGGCTTTTGCGACTTCATCTGTTTTATAGAGTGATCCTTCTCGCAATAATTAAGGCAAGCCCCTCCGCTCCGCTGCACTTCGACGTACCCCATAATCGCCGTACGCTAAACTCTTGAATATAGCAGCGCCGCGCCGGGAAAAGCCGACGACTCCCCAGTTTTGACGGTTGAATACCGGCGGCAGTGTGGCGCACACCGAGCCCGTCCCTCCATTCATGAGCATTGGGCACTGGAAACGACATATCGTCACCAGTTCCCAATACCCATCATCATCGGTTGTCGGGATACTTTGATCAAAGAGAAATGCAACCTCCACTTCGCACACATTAGGCACCGACAACGACGTATCGCCACCAGTCTCAATGCGCACCATTTTGTTGCCTTTCCCCGGATACTTTGATCAAGGAGAAATGCACCTTCATTCGCGCATTGGCAACGGCGACGCCACCAAAGTTCCCAATGCACACCTCTTGTTGCCTTCCCGGATACAGAAATCAAGGAGAATGCAACTTCCACTCGCACATTGGTCACTGAGGACGACGTATCGTCACTCAGTTCCCAATGAGCACTTTCATTTTGCTGCCTTTCCCCGGATACTTTGATCATGAGAAATGCAACCTCCCACAACGCTCTAGACGGTTGAGTGCCCGGCGGCAGTAAAACGCACACCGAGCCCGTCCTCTCCACTATGAGCATTAGGCACTGGAAACGATATATCGTCGCCAGTTCCCAATACTCACTATCATTTGCCAGCCTTCCCGATTCAGAAATCAAGGAGAAATGCAACCTCCCATTAACGTCGATTTGGTTGAGCGCCCGGTGGCAGTAAAACGCACTGTCGTCCACCCAACCTAACCTAACCTAACCTAACTTTTACATGGGGAAATGCCTACGTGATACCCATCACTTCTGGTGGGGCAAGGGTGGGCTATGGCCGGACTCGCACCGACTAAAACCCCATGGTGTTCCTCCATCAGCCATGCAAGGGCAGTCACGGGAACGCTTTCTGCACACATCCGCGACCCTGCTCTGCGCCGTGGGCTGACCAGGCGGCCCCTTCTCCGGGGAGGACATTCCCTCCACTTTCCGGCAGGGCGCGCCGGAACACGGACGCCTCCAACTCAGCCTTCTGTAGGTGGGAAGCGGACACCCCGAGTCCGCCTCCCAGAGGCCAAGTGGGGGCCAGGAAAGCCCCAGCCCCTGCGGCGGATCTGGTGTTAGGCTCCGCTGCCGACCACCGTTCCGGCCGCGGAGGACAACAGGGAGAGCGGCAGGATCAACCACACTCCACCGGAACCCGCGGCCCCACCACGGCCGCATCAGCGGTGCGACCCCGCTTGAGTCACGCGGAGGATAGGGAGATACACTCATCCTCCTCCGCGACTCCGTCTCGGATGCGGAGGGTGGGGCGACGATGCGCGGCACCGGTGCACAGTCCTCGCACCGCCACCCCATTCCCCGACTTCCGCCTCGGCTGCGGATGGTGCGTAAGACGGCCTACCTGTCCATCCGCACCCCGCAGCCCACAGACACGCATCCAGGGTGGGCCCAGGCTCCAGCCCGCCCGGAGCGGCCTCCGGGCCGGCCTTAGAGCGCCTTAGGCCGGCCATTTGGGTTCCTCTACTTCACCGTGTGGTTAACTCCACACCACGGTTACTAAGCCCCCGCTACGACAATAAAAGGAACCCTTCGGGGGAACCTAACCTAACCTTTTTTACATGGGGAAATGCCTACGCATTTTCACCACTCTGCGGGGGCAAGGATTGCTGCGTCGGACTCGCACCGATAAAACCCCATGGTGTTCCACCTTCAATGCGTATGGCGGGTTACGGGAACGCCTCGCACACCTCCGCGACCGCTTCAGCTGGCCGGCAAGCCGGCCCTCCCTTCGTGAGGACATCCCTCTCTCCACCTCTTCCTGCAAGGCGCGCCGGAACACGGACGCGCCTTCCATCCGGCCTCTTCTTGTAGTGGGAAGTGGATTCCCGAGTCCGCCCCCAGAGACCATGGGGCCAGGAAAGCACCTGCCAACCCAGCCCCTGTGGTGGATCTTGGCTCCAGGCTCCACCGCCGACCGATTTTCGGCCGCGGAGGACAGGAGAGCGGCAACGAAACACCGACACTCCTCTTCCCCCGCGGCCCCACCACAGCCGCATCATGCGGTGCGACTCGTGCTTGAGTCGCGGAGGATAGGAGAGCGGCAACGCAACACCGACACCTCTACCTCCGCGACTCCACCTCGGCTACTGAGGGCGGGGAAGGCGGCCCTGCCTCCGCCACTTCCGCCCCCAGCAGTTCACTGACACGCTTCCCGAGGCGAGCTTCCAGCCATGAGCCCACCCGGAGCAGCCCTCGGCCGGCCTCAGAGCGCCTTAGGCCGGCCATTTGGGTTCCTTCTTAGCTTCACCGTGGGTGACCAAGCCACGGTTACTAAGCCCCCGCTACGACAAAGCGGAACCCTTCGGGGACCTAACCCAACCTAACCTAACCTAACCTAACCAACCTTTTACATGGGGAAATGCCTACGCATACCCACTTGCGGGGGCAAGGGCGGGTTATGTCGGACTTGCACCGACTAAAACCCCATGGTGTTCCTCCATCGCCGCATGGCGGGTCACGGGAACGCTTTCGCACACATCCGCGATCTCTTGCCCGCCGGCCGACCAGACGGCCCCTTCTCCGGGGAGGACATCTCCTCTCCACCCTCTCCTGGCAGGGCACCGGGACGCCCTCCAACTCGGCTCTCTGTGGTGGGAAGTGGACTCCCCGAGTCCGCCCCCCAGAGGCCATGGGGCCAGGAA
The DNA here is from genome assembly GCA_029286865.1 of Teinopalpus imperialis. Taxonomy (NCBI): domain Eukaryota; kingdom Metazoa; phylum Arthropoda; class Insecta; order Lepidoptera; family Papilionidae; genus Teinopalpus; species Teinopalpus imperialis. The sequence continues at coordinate 14,039 of JAGSMU010000453.1, read as the reverse complement.
AGCTCCCAGCCCCTGCGGCGGATCTGTGCCAGGCTCCGCTGCCAACCAATGTTCGGCCGCGGAGGACAGGGAGAGCGGCAGGATCAACCACACTCCACTGAACCCGCGGCCCCACCACACGGCCGCATCAGCGGTGCGACCCCGCTTGAGTCGCGGAGGATAGGGAGATACACTACCTCCCTCCGCGACTCCGTCTCGGGATGCGGAGGGTGGGGCGACGATGCGCGGTACCGGTGCTAACAGTCCTCGCACCGCCACCCCATTCCCCCGACTCCGCCTCGGCTGCGGATGGTGCGTAAGACGGCCTCACTCCGTCCATCCGCACCCCGCAGCCCACCGACACGCATCCAGGGTGGGCCCAGCTCCAGCCCGCCTGGAGTGGTTCGGGCCGGCCTTAGAGCGCCTGGTAGGGCTGGCCATTTGTTCCTTAGCTTCACCGTGGTTAACTCCACACCACGGTTAGCTAAGCCCCCTGCTACGACAAAGGAACCCTTCGGGGAACCTTTTTAGCGTGGAAATGTTTGACAGATAAATTCACTTTGCGGGGCAAGGGCGGGTTATGTCGGACTCGCACCGACTAAAACCCCACGGTGGTCGCCACCAACGCTCGCGAGGGGTCGCGGGATCTCCGTTAGGAACGCAAACTGCAACCCCTGCGCTTCGCTGGGATAGTTCGTCCCGGGGCGTGCGTGAAGATCGCACCCCAGAACCCTCACGGGACTATCACGACGGCACGGTACCACGTCGTGCCGTCGTCCTCCTCGGGTCGCTCATACTGGACGGTCGGAGTCGGGGAACCTAACCTAACCTAACCTAACCTAACCTTAACCTTTTATCGTTTTATGCATAAATTCATTCTCGCGGGGCAAGGGCGGGTTATGTCGGACTCGCACCGACTAAAACCCCACGGTGGTCGCCACCAACGCTCGCGAGGGGTCGCGGATTCCGTTGTGAACGCAACCGCAACCCCTGCGCTTCGCTGGGATAGTTCGTCCCGGGGCGTGCGTGAAGATCGCACCCCAGAACCCTCACGGAACTATCACGACGACACGGTACCACGTCGTGCCGTTGTCCTCGAGGTTATACCGGGCAGTCGGAGCCCCCACTCCGATCGTCAGCGCCCCGTTGGGCCCTATTTACGGTACCGATAGAGGGCCGTGACGAGGCGCGCGAGCGCCGCGTCGGCCCTGTCTCCGAGCAGGATCGGTCCTCTCTGTCCTGCTCGCTGGCAGCCTCCTTCTTCGAATTATTACGGTCTCGCAGAAGGAGGCTACGGCCCTCCACGCCGATTCCCCGCGCAGCATCGCCGACACGACTGCTGAGCAGGGACAGGTTCCGTCCGATGACCGACCAAGACCCGCCGCTCGGCTTCCCACGCCGGGCAAGCGGCGAGCGTGTGCGATGCGGAGTCTCGGTCGTTGCTGCCGCCGACAGTGGAAGCAATTCCGCCGTCGCCTGCGATCGATTCTACACAGGTAATCACCGAAGCAACCGTGCCCGGTGATCACCTGCGTAAGTCTGTAGGTGAAATCTCCTCGTCGCTGCATCCAGGCTTCGAAGACCGGCAGGAATGTTCCAGATTGATGCGTTTCAGGGCATACTGCCTCGCGGAGCCTTTGCGCGCCACGTCGCGAATGCGATACGTCGTTCCTGCCGTTTTACCGCCTCGAGCGCCTTTCTGCTCGCCACCACCGGGCGCTCGCAGGACGCGAATCCGGTGATACACCCTCGCGTCCATGTCCGCCAGTATATCCAGAGGTGGAAAGCGAGCCAGGATCGTCGCCGCCTCAAACGATACCGTGCGGTATCCCGTACGACCTGCATGGCCATCTCCTCTGGACGCTGTAGATTTCGTCCTACAGCGTCGGATGGCCAGCCTTCGCCCAGATGGGCGCCCCGTACAAGGCTACGGATCGTACGACCCCAGCGTAGAGGCGGCGGATCTCTCACTCGGTCTCGAGATTGGCAGCAGTCTGTGCATAGCACCCGCTACCCTCTCGATCCGGGGACCAGGCGCTCGAAATGCTCTTCGAAGCCCTGAAGTGATCGTCCAGAGTGAGGCCCAGGTACTCATGTACCGCCCCACTCTGACTTACAGACTCACCTACTGGACGCACGAGTCGGTGGTTCCTCGCTGCGCGGCAGCTAGGAACCATAGCGCCTCGGTCTTGTGAGGCGCTACCTCCAGTCCCAACTCGTGGACTTTGGCGACGACGATTTCCGCCCCAAGCTCGGCGAGCTCCTTTTTGGTCCTTCGATGAGTCCTGGCGACCACCAACGTGTCGTCAGCATAACAGACGACATATACGCCAGCGGGGAGCTCGACTCGCAACCTAACCTAACCTAACCTAACCTAACCTAACCTAACCTAACCTAACCTTTTTTTTTTTTTTTTTTTTTTTTTTTACATGGGGAAATGCCTACGCATACCCACCCCTGCGGGGGCAAGGATGGGTTATGTCGGACTCGCACCGACTAAAACCCCATGGTGGTCGCCACCAACGCTCGCGAGGGGTCGCGGGATCTCCGTAAGGAACGCAACCGCAACAACCTAACCTAACCTAACCTAACCTAACCTAACCTAACCTAACCTAACCCCAGTGCGACGGAAGTGGGATGCGCTAGCCAGGGCTGCAACGGCGTATTGCTAAGGGCAGCCACAGTGGACAGCATGGCACACTATCCAGCAGCCAAACCCCAGAAACAGAGACCAAAACATACAAATTGGCCCAAGTCAACCTGCAACGCAAAGAACTTGCGACAAACGAAATCGTACTAGAAGCCAATAAAAGGAAATACGATTTCGTGTTAACACAAGAACCATACGGGTGGCAAAAGAGTGGTAAAGAATTACCGGGTGTGAGAGTCTTCCAGGAAATGGCAAAGACAAAGTAGTAAAGTCGGCGATAATGGTACTAAACCCAGACATAGACGCCAGAGCCCACCCTGGCACACCACAAATAACATCGCCGTGGTGGAAGTCGGAGGCAAGGACTGGAAAACCACACTCATATCCGTGTACTTTGAACCAGACCAACTGGTTGACGATTACCTCTACCACCTGAGTCGCGCAATCAGGAGCTTGGGCCAAAATCTATTATAGTGGAGGCGACATAAATGCCAAAAGTATCTGGTGGGGTAGCAAAACCACAGACAGTAGAGGAGAAGCATATTGGCTTCGCAAATCAGCACAGGTTGGAGATACTGGAATGCGGCGGTGTACCAACGTTCCAGACTGTGAGAGGAACAGAGCAGGTTTAGCAGTGTGGTCGACGTCACCTTCTGCCCCTGACATGCTAAGCAGGTTGGGAGGAAGGTGATCGAAGACGTCGTCAGCTCCGATCACAACTGTATCACGTCACTCTAAGGAAGGAGGGATTAAGAGACGAGCCAAAGGCGAGTACAACAAGAAAATACAACACCAGGAATGCGAATTGGCACCTTTTATTGAAAAGGTATCTCAATTCAAGAGGGACAAAAATCTTGACACCCAAAAGATTAAAAAGGACAAACACAAAGGAAGAATTAGAGAACACCATAAACGAGTATGATGCAGTTGTGATCGAAGCATGTGAGGAGGTGCTCCCAAAATAAAGTGCAAAACCAAACCTAAGATTCTCAGAATTTAAGGAGTTGAGGAAAAGAAGAAGAAAACACTTACCTTAAAGCGCTGAACTGCTGCGCAGCACCCTGCAGGAGAAACATCGTCGTAGCCAGGTATCTGAAACAAAAGAAGAGTATGAGAATGAGGTGAGGAGTGCTAAGACAAGTAGTTGGAAGGAGTTCTGTGGAAGGCAAGAAAAGGAAGGGATGTGGGATGGGATATACAGGATCTTAAGGAAGGCGACTAGGAGGCAGGAGGATGAATTGATGGTGAAAGGCGATAAAGTGCTGTCTCCAAAAGAATCGGTGGTAGAGATCGCGGACACATTCTTCCCAAACGACGACCGCCAAACCGATTTTAGAACATCATCGGGATATAAGAAGAGCAGTGGAACAAATAAACGGTCAGGATCAGGAAGAGGAACAGGACCCTCCTTTAGTAAGGAGGAGCTGCTAAATGCCGCGAGAGCCTTTAACCCGAAGAAGGCACCTGGGGATGGAGGACTGCGGATATTGTTCGGGCGCTGGTCGAAGGCGACACGGACTTCCACTCTGATGATGGCCAACAGATGCCTAGAACTGAGTCTTTTCCCCACCATCTGGAAGGAGGCCACAGTAGTAGTAATAAGAAAGCCGGATAAGGAAACTTATACCACACCAAAGTCCTATAGACCCATTGGCCTCCTCCCGGTGATGGGAAAACTACTCGAGAGGATGATTGTTGGTCGGCCTCAAGTGGCATCTGGTCCCCAATTGAGCTCGCGACAGTATGGCTTCGTACCACAGAAGAGTACGGAAGACTCCTCTATGATCTGATGGAACACGTACGCGATAAGCTGAAACAAAAACCAATTGTCACCATTGTTTCATTAGACATAGAGGGAGCCTTTGACAGCATGGTGGCCCGCCATCAGAATGAGATTAGCGAAGGAGAAGTGCCCTATTAACATACGTAGAATAATGGACAGTTACCTGACAGACAGAAAGGTCAGAGGAGGTATGCGGGAGAGGAGACATCAAAAGTACTGGCTAGGGTGCGTACAGGGTTCGATAGGGGACCCATTTTATGGAACCTCCTGATTGACCCCTTATTAAAAGATCTGAGCAGAGGGGCAATTCACCGCACAGGCATTTGCCGACGACGTCGTGCCTGTATTTAGCGGGGAGACGTCGAGCATTAACACCAGTGCTAGGATGCACTCGATTGGTGTTCAGGCGTAAGTGTGTCAAAAACGTCCCAAGTTTGCACCACATAAAACAAAAGCAATGGTCATAACAAACAGGTTAAAATATGACATCCCACGCCTGAGCATGGGAGGGATGCCAATCGACATGGACCGAGAAATCAAACTGCTGGGCTTAAACATTGACAGTAAACTAACCTTCAACAAACACATCACCCTCACATGCAGAAAAGCACTCGACATATATAAACATTTAACCAGAGCGGCCAAAATAACGTGGGGCTAAACCCCGAAATAGTAAAATAATATACACGGCAGCAGTGGAACCGATCATTACGTATGCGGCTGGAGCCTGGGGAAATCTGCAGCAAAGTTAGTTTCTAGAAAACAGCTCAATGCCGTGCAAAGAGGTTTCGCCCAGAAAAATATGCCGAGCATACAGAACGGTTTCGCTTAACTCCGCACTCGCACTGTCAGGAATACTGCCTCTCGACCTTCGTATCAAAGAGGCTGCCACAATCTTTGAGATAAGAAAAGAAAAAAGGAGCATGCATACGGAGATAGGAGGTCGAGAAGGAAGTATTATACACCAAATCCACACACCCTGCATGTAAGCAACATCTAGAGTAATAAACACCTCGAGAGCCAGGAGCAGATCAACACCCTGGCGAACTATGAATGTAAAATATACACGGACGGCAGCGGGCTTGAGGGCAAGAAGTCGGGGCCGTTTTCCTTATGGAAAAACGGCATCGAAACCAAGTCCAAAAGTTTAAGCTGTCGTCCCATTGCACAGTATACCGCCGAGCTTCTGGCTCTCCAAAATGCAACGGTGGAGGCCCTGGAAAGAGCTGGATATTCATTTGAATATTCAGTGATTCTAGGCCGCCCTCGACACTTTATGCAACAGTGAGACAAGGCACCCTTTAGCAATTCAGGCACAAAACAACATAAGCTGGTGGCAATACTAAAGGAAACCATCTCCCTGTACTGGGTGAAGGCCCATGGGGATAGCGGGAAATGAGAGAGCGGATGAGTCACAAAACACGCAGCGCTATACACAAAGACAAAACCTGTCTACGACCAGTGCCCGGTTTCATTCATGAAGAGACAAATCCGAGAGGACACTCTTCATGAATGGAACCGAGGTACACGGAGGAAGCCACGGCATCTGGCACGAAGATATTTTGCCCAACATCTATATAGCCCAGGAATTCATAAAATCGGTAACTACAAACATGCACCTTCCTCACGCAACTACTCACTGGGCACGGCGGGTTCTCGAGGTACCGAATCGCTTCTGCGCAAGAGAGTTCGTCGTGTATTTGCGACCCGGATGTTCCGGAAACAGTTATCCACCTAATCACAGAGTGCCCAGTGCATTGTAGGGATCGACTGGATGTAGAGTTAAAAACCGGAATTAAAATAGAAGCCACAAAATTAAGTCAACTTATTTGTCAAAAAGAAACTAAACATGATTTTATAGAATACTGTATTGAAATAATAAGAAAAGTAAATCTAAGAAATAAATAAATCGTATATAATAGTATATTTTGGAAAATGAAATGAAATGAAAGAAATTGAATGTAAAAGAACATGTGTAAATGTAAAATATGTATATGTATATAAAATAAAGAGAACAAAGAACTGAAATAGAATAACAAAAAGAAGCACCGTAAACCTATAATATTGGGAATTGTAAATAACAAAAGTGAAAAACAAACAAAAAGCCTGAAAATATCCTGACAATGACTCGTCAGGGGAACGCGCAGTATTCAAAAAAAAAAAAAAAAAAAAACCTAACCTAACCCAGTCGCGCCGACGTCCGACCTGTGCGACAGCTCGGGAGGCGCTCCGTGTTCTAAAATCTAATAAAATAGTCAAAGTGTTCAAAATATAGTGTGTTATATATCAAAAGACGCGGAAAATTACGCTGAACAGTGTAGTTCTTTGAAGAGTCTGGTGAGCTGCTCCTTTCAGCCAAGAATCGGATTTTCCTGAAAGGTAAGTTACTTTACTTTACTTTTACTGAAAGACTTTAAACGAAAACAGGTTATGTTCGGATTCTTATCCGGTGCTGTGCGGGTGTTTTCTTTATTTGTGCTGATAGACCATCACCCCAGCTCTAATTAGACTCATCAACATCCACCCGGACACAAAACTGCGGATTTGGCAACAGTTATAAGGACTCAAAAATGATCGGAATACGCACACTAACGAAAAGACAAACAAAACCGTACGTGAGGACCTTCCGAATGCAACACCTGGATGCGCGAACGAAGACACAGACAAAATGTCAAACGTTCTAGAGGTGGATGTTGTTCCCACGATCAGCACTCCTGTGGTCTCTAGCGAAGGGCAGCACAGGTACTGCCCTCCGACACCAGACGACCGGCTTCACAGCCCGCACTTAGTGATGTTTCTCTGGACGAACCTAAACTCAGGGAAATCTAGTACATTGACGGTTCGCCAGAAACAGAGGATAGCACCTTCCCAGGAAGCAAAGACCCGCAAACTATCAGCGGAGGGCACAGAGAAAACACAGACGACTATATGCGGACTGGTTTAACAGAGGCACGGGCCTGCTTCCATAAGGCTAAGCTGAACTTTGAACAACTCTAGAAACCTGAGGACAGACATAAAAATGGAAGTCACTCAGGCTATAGAGAGGCTCTATCAGCTGGTCAAGGAGGCAGAGAAAGATAGGAGCACAGGACAGAGATAATAGATATGAGAAGAAGGCGATAGAACCGAACAGGGACACGAGACAAGAAAAGAAGAAGTAGAAAGCACATTTTAAGAAAGTTAGAGGAACACGGAAAGCCGAAGAAAACAAAAGGAAATGGAAAACTAACGGAAGAGTTAAAAGACAAGAAATTAGGAAGAAAAAGATCGTACGCAAGTGTGGCAGCCAACCACAGACGAGATCACTTCCAGAGAATACGGCAGTACACTCTGTGGTGATCACCTCCAACGATGAAAAGGAAACGGAGACCAGGTGATGGATAAAATAAGAAAGGTGGTTAATGCCAAAGAAGAGGATTAAAGATAGACAAAATTAGGGAAAGCAAGAGATAGAAAAGTAATATTGGGTTGCAATGCTCAAGACGAAATTAAGAAAATAAAAGAAAAAATACAAAAGGCAGGAACAAGCTTTAAAAGTCGAGGAAATCAAAAATAAAGATCCATTAATCATATTACGTGACGTGATGCAATACAACAGTGATGAGGAAATTATAAGAGCGTTAAAGGTGCAAAACAGGCATCTCTTGAAAGATATAGGAAAAGACAATGACAGGATGGAAGTCAAATACAGGAAGAGGACTAGGAATCCGCTCACATCGCACGTAGTCTTGAGGGTTTCTCCGCCGATATGGACCAGTCTTACTCAAGTGGGTATTGTACATGTAGATCTCCAGAGAGTAAGAGGAGGATCAATCACCGCTCATACAGTGCTCACGATGCCTGGGGTATGGACACAGCAAGCGGGTATGCACGGAGACGACAGATGGTGCAGTCACTCGCGGAGGTCCATACCCCAGAGCAGAGTGCACTGAAATGCTCTGGAGAGATACCATCGTGCTGTAACTGCTCGAAGGCAGGACTGGACAGGAGAAACCACAATGCATTCAGTTCGGACTGCCCTGTCAGAAGGAAATGGAGACACTAGCGAGGTCCACCATAGCCTACTGCTAAGGGCGTCCCTACTGTACACACAGCGATCGTGGCCACCAATATCGCGTCATCCAAGTCAACATGCAGAGAGGAGCGAAACTGCGACAGCAGAGCTCATGACCGAGGCGGTCACTCGCAAGCTGACCTTTGGCAATGGTGCAAGAGCCTTATGTCGGGAGGATAGGAGATGAAACAATATCGAGGAGTACGGACAATACAATGCGCGAGGAGCTCCTAACTCCGAGCGGGTTATCAAAGCCGCCATTGTAGTGTTCGATGGAGCTATCCAGATCACCAGTAAAACCTGACTTGACAACTGAGAATATCGCAGGCTGCTGCTGAGGATTGGGGTCTGGGAGGTCGGGGTAGTCTCCGTATACCTTGAGGGTGATAAGCCTATCGCCCCTATCTTAACGACATCACGGCCGCGGTAGTAGGTATGGGCACCAGAGACGTGATATTGGGTGGGGATGTGAACGCATGGAACTCTTGGTGGGGAAGTCGAAAGACGGACAAGAGAGGAACAGAGGTGGCTTTAATGCTCGACGAGCTTGAGCTCCACCTACTCAACAGGGGAACTGAGCCCACTTTCGACACCATCAGGGCGGCAGAAGATTTACCAGCTATGTGGACGTGACAGCTTGCTCGTATGACCCTTCTAGGAGGATCGATGGCTGGCGCCTGGAAGATGGAGTGACAAACTCCGACCACAGGGCCATCCTATTTGAAATTAATATACACAACAATAGAACCATAGAATTAAAGAACACGACAAGAAAAATACAATACCAGAAAGAACTGGAGCGAGTTCCGTAAGGAACTCGCCCACTTTGGCAAAACAACGAAATAAATATAACCAAAATAGAAGAAATTAAAAATACAGAAGATTTGGAACAAATAATAACAAAACTAACAAGCACCATACAGGAAACGTGTGAAAAACACTTAAAAAAGTCAGCAGTAAGAAATTTATAGGATTGCCCTGGTGGACGGTGGAACTCACTAACCTCAAAAAGAGGTCCTGCGGAAAAGCGCAGAATCTCTTTGCGCTGCACCGATCCGCCGAGAGTGGGTTGTCGAGCAGTACCTTGAGGCCAAGGAAAACTATTTCCTTGAAGTAAAGAAAGCGCAAACCGCCAGCTGGAAGGCCTTCTGCGGCCAGCAAGATAGGAGTCGATGTGGGACGGTATATACCGGGTGATTAGACGTACAGCGGTGAGACAAGAGGACGTTCCTCTGGTACGAAATGGAGTAGTACTGGGAGGGCAGGAGTCGGCCAAATTGCTGGCGGATACGTTCTATCCAGAGGATAATCCCGCCAACGACGACGTGGAACACAAGCAAGTAAGAGAAATTGCAGATACAATAAATGAGGGCTGCGTGATGACTCATGCAACCCACCATTCACCAAGAGCGAACTGCTGTGGGCCGCGTCGTCGTTCAATCCAAAAGGCGCCTGGAATGGACGGCCTTACCTCCGACATCTGCTGTACGGCAATCACACTGACCCTGACCTGTTCCTCGCACTTATGAACAAGTGCCTAAGTCTTTCTACTTCCTGCAAGGTGGAAGGAAGCTGTGGTAGTAGTCATACGGAAGCCGGAAAGGACACATACGCGACCCTAAGTCCTACAGACCCATAGGTCTCTTGCCGGTACTCGGGTAAGATCTGCGAAAAGATGGTTGTCCAGAGAATCAGGTGGCACATAGTGCCCCAGATCAGTGACAGCCAGTACGGCTTCATGCCGCAACGTAGTACCGAAGACTCCCTCTGTGCCATGATGGGACACCTAAATGATCGGCTTCGTGAGAAAAAGCTCATTGTTTTGGTGTCGCTGGACATAGAGGGAGCATTCGATAATGCGTGGTGGCCCGCGATCAGACTCCAGACTGGCGGAGACCGGATGCCCGGTGGACCTGAGGCGCCTAATTGACAGCTATCTTAGCGATCGATCAGTGCGCGTCGGGTTCGCCGGTGCGGAATGGGTCAAGGTACGACAAGTAAAAGTGCAAGGATCCATTGGGGTCCTACGCTGTGGAACCTGCTGCTTAATCCTCTCCTGGAAGAATTGGGGCGGAGGCACCGTCAGGCCTTTGCTGATGACGTGGTTTTGATTATCTCGGGGACAATGCACTAGAAGTGCAACGGAGAGCCGAACCGGTACTCGATTATGTTCGGGGTGGGGGTCAAAATAAGCTAAACTTCGCAGCACACAAAACTAAGGCTATGGTAGCATTTATGAAGCTGAAGTTTGACTCACCACCCTGACCATGGGCGGTGAGGATCGAGCTCTCCAAGAACATCAAGATACTGGCTCATTAGTGATCGACGCACATTGTTCAACGCGCACATTGCAAATGTGTGTCGGAAGGCGCAGAGTCTGTACGTCCAACTGTCGAGGGCCGCTAAGGTCCAATGGGGATTGAACCCCGAGGTGGTTAGAACCATTTATACGGCGGTGGTGGAGCCGACGATCATGTACGCTGCGGGCGCATGGGCGTCGGCGACACTAAAAGGTCTGCCAGAAAGCAGCTGGACTCCGTGCAGAGAGGGTTTGTCCAGAAGATTGTGAAATCGTATAGACCGTCTCCCCGCATTCAGCCCTGCTGCTAGCCGGATTGCTTCCCTGGATATAAGGATCAGAAGCAGCCTCTTTACCAAGCAAAGAGAGGCATATCGCGGCGAGTGGTAGGGGACAGGATATGGAGATCTTCAGGACTCCCTACGCCGAGATGCCACATCCTGCCGAAAGGCTGGAGCTGGACTTCACCTGCATGGGGACGGTGTGGATTTGCCTACGCAAGACGAGGCTACCGTCCGAATTTACACCGACGGTAGTAAAATCGAGGGAAAGTCGGAGCGGCACTATCCATTTGGATAGGCGCGGCCGAGAAGAGTACCCGAAAACTCGCTGGGTGATTACTGCACCGTCTACCAGGCGGAATTGCTGGCAATCAGTGAAGCCACCGAGTGGGCACTACGGCACTCTGCACGGAACTTCAGGGTCTATTGCGACTCCAGGTCCGCCCTCCAAACGGTTATTAACCTGATTCTGCACTTCTCGCGGTGAAAGCACGACAAAACATCTGTACATTGCGGGGACGTGGGAAGAACATCTCCCTAACATGGGTGAAAGCCCACGCAGGTTTGGAGGGGAACGAGAGGGCGGACGAACTTGCAAAGGAGGCTGCAATTAAGACCAAGAGGACCCCGACTACGATCGATGCCCGCGCCCCGTTCGTCAAGCGACAAATCCGTTTGGAGTCGGTTGATGAATGGAACAGGAGGTATCGAGAGGGTGACACGGCTTCCGTCACCAAAGCCTTCTTCCCGGACGCGTCAGAAGCCTTCAGCGTAATTAAAACCTGGAGATGGACGCCTATTCGTGGTGTTCATGGCCACGGCGGTTTCTCCGAATACTTGAACCGCTTCAGGTAAAGAGATCGTCGTGCGTCTGTGACGACACCATCAAGGAGGATATCTTGCACCTTATAACGGAGGTCCTGTCAACGCAGGGGAGAGGCTCAATGTTGAGAGCTACACAGGTTTAAAAGTAACAATAAATAACTTGCCAGTCCTTATCAGTAGCAGAGATTTTAGCCAGAAATTCCTGCATTTCTGCAAGCGTGTGGCGATGAAAGCTATACGACAAAATAAAACAAAATGAATGTATGAGGATGTTAGTATGTGTGAATATTTAGTTATATACTACATAGTAACTAAATTTAGAACTATATATATATTAAGTTTGACTAAGAAGCAATATATATAAGAATAGAATACGATGTATACAGAGATAAGACTCGACTAAAAAATAGTGTAAGTGGATAATGTTAGAAAAGAACAAAAAGTCCCTGAGTTATCATGTCAGGGTAATACATGCAAGGGCCCCAGAAATGAGGGTCTAATAAAAAAAAAACCTAACTTAACCTAATCCCAATCCCAACTTAACCTAACCTAACTCTAACCTCTAACCTAACCTTAACCTAACCTCAGTCTTCCAGCCGACGTCCGAGCCGTCCGCACCGTTTGCATAGCCGCTCCGCGCTCAAAAATAGTAATAAATAACCAAAAGTGAACGAATATTAAAGCGCGATATATCAAAAGATGCGCGCTAACACGCCGAACAGTGTGGTGTAATTAGTTTTTAAAAAAGTGAAAAATACATTTTTAAACGGACTGAACCAAAGAAAAAACGTTACTTACCGCGCGGTCGGAACATAAAAAGTGAAACGCTGCGGAGATCAGTCGCCTGAACCCCCGCGTTTTGTTATTTAAGTAGGGGGCATCAAGGCGCTCCTTCGTGCCATTATATCGGATTTTTCCCGCAAAGGAAAAAAAGATATAAAAGAAAAAGAAAATCAAGAAACAGGCAACTACGAACCTGGGACTTGGCGGACGTTATTGAGGTTGTGACCTCTATAGACCATCCTTCCAGCCCCTCTCCCAGAAAACAAAAATCAGGATCCTGGACGCAGCAAAATTGAGAAATCTACAGTGATTTTGTTTCGTGAGTGCGAACACAACTTTGACCCCCCAGTGATAAAACTAAAGCGACAACCTAGACTTTAAAAGTGTTAATTTTAGACAATATATTAGACAATAAGCACATGCCAAATTTGATTTTCTGAATAATCGGGTTATAGAGTTATAGAAGTTACAGGGACTGCCGTAAAAATACCACGTGTTTTACGTAATTTCAAACCTATTTTCGACTTTTGTGTGTGTCCCTTTTAAAATTTTTTCAAGTCTAGTTAAGCCGGTGAAACAAAATGACATTCAGCAAAAACGGTGAACCTAGCCCCTACAGACCCTAGATAGAGAGCCTAGAAATTTTCTAAAACTTTACCATTGCTTAAAGTGACATCCCCTGGCTCTTTTCTTCGAAACTTCAAATGTTCTAACATTCTGGCAGGAGCAAGGCTGCTGTGGATCTGTCGCATCAAACACCTTCAGAACAAGTCACGGACCCGCAAAAGAAAAATGCACGTTTAGTCACTAGCTAAATATCAAACAACAACTTCCCATCGAGGTTCGAGGGATAAGTTACATTAGGAACCCAGTGCCTAGACATTGATATTAGTTAGACAATTTAGTAGCAAAAGTGCATGTAAAATTTCAAAAACGCTAAAATAAAGGACTTTAAAGAAATAATAGACAAATACAGCAAAACAGGGTTGGGTCAGGAGGGATAATAAATCTTCTAAACAAAGAAAACTTTTTATCTTCCAAACTTCTGAAAACTTTTAATGCAGAAGAAAAACAACTAAACACCCTACTTCTGTGGAACTATTTAGATTTCTGATAAGACATTACCTCCCCAAACAGACAGCAGGGACAAATTTTACGTTTAGATAAATTACAACTTCGCATCCAAGATTGAGCGACTAGTTGTTGGGTAACCTAGTGCTTAGATTTAGTAATAAGTAAGACAATTTTAATAGCATAAGTGCGCAAAGTTTTAGGTTTCTAAAAGACAGGACTAAAAAGTTATAGACACTTAAGCAAAGCACCGAAACGGGCCAGGAACTATAGAAAATTCTGAAACAAAAGAAAACTTTTCATTTCAGAACTTT